>CAUYRT010052437.1:0-27447 GCA_963574885.1 Lepilemur ruficaudatus | reverse complement strand
GTCTCTACTAATAATAGAAAGAAATTAATTGGCTAACTAAATATATATAGAAAAAAATTAGTCGGGCATGGTGGCACATGCCTGTAGTCCCAGCTACTCGGGAGGCTGAGGCAGAAGGATCACTTGAGCCCAGGAGTTTGAGGTTGCTGTGAGCTAGGCTGACGCCACGGCACTCACTCTAGCCCGGTCAACAGAGTGAGACTCTGTCTCAAAAAAACCAAAAAACAAAAAACAAAACAAACAAACAAAAAAGAGCCTATACACATCTATAAGAGACAAAACCGTGCGTCTACTGCAACCGTAGCTGGAGAATGTGAACAAATAGCGAATGTAATAGTAAAGTTAACGAGGACGATAATCATCACATGTGTAATTAATTTTAAAAAAGAAAAGAAAAGAAAGATAAAGCAGCTATGAGCTCCCACTTCATATCTATTAGCAAAAACAAGCCAAAGTAATAAAACCAATGCTGGCGCGTTTCTCTGCAGACAGGTTCTGTCTCGCGACGCTGGTGTCCATGTTAACACCTGGAGGACAGACCTGCGTAAGTGACCGTCATCTGAGTACCTGCGTGGAGCCCATGTCTCCCCTTCCGGAAGTCACGGAAAGTGCTGCACATAAACCGGAATCTACTTTTATGCAGATGTTTACGGTGGCGGTGCTTGCGATACCTAAGACCGAAATGCTCACATGTCCAGGAGAGGCTGGGTGACCTCAACAGCATATCGTAAGACCGCTGACCACAACTGCCAGCTACTCCGACACATGGGAGGAGTACACACAAAATGCTCAAGAGACAAGCACAGAATGTGACGTCCTTCGAGCCTACTGCTCGGGCACGGCTGGCACCGTTGCAAACGGCGGAAGAGTCCCTCAAAGTGGCGGCGGCGGCGGCGGCGGCGAGGCGGCCCAGGCCCGCTTCCAGAAGCCGCCATTTTCCTCGCGCCCCTGCGGCGTCCTTCGTGACGACCCTGTCACTCCTCTCCTCACAGCGCGTGGCGGGCGCGGTCTCCGGGGACACCGACGCGCACGGAGCTCGGCCGCTCGCCCAGGGCGACGCTGGATTCGAACTCGGGGTCTGCGCGAACACACGTCGTAACACAGCCCCGGTTATTCTTGAGGCCTACATTCCGTTCGGGCATGCTCTCCGGACATTTTCTCAGAGCAGCCCCCGACGTGTTTCGTGGGGCTGTGCGGAGGCGTCTCCAAAAGGCGCGGGCCCTTCCTCGGGGGCTGTCCCAGCCAAAGCCGTGCGGAGTCCCCCTCGGGGGACCGCCCTCCGCGCTCCCGCCCGGCCCTGAAGGGAACCGCCCCGGCTCTCGCTCCTGGGACGCGAACGTGCGAGACCCCCACGGCCACGGAGTGTGTACGCGGTGTTCACTGTCCTGCGCCGCCTTTTCCGGCCGGGCCACTCCTGACCCGCTCTCTCTTCCACAGGCAGGACGGAAGCACTTTCGAACACTCGCGCGCGCGGGCTTCGCTCGCCGGAACACTGCGGGGCCGGGCGGCAAGAGAAGCCCGAGCGGCGAGGGAGACGCCCGGGAGCGGGAGCGCCTCTCGCGCGTGCGCAGGGCTCGTGGAGCGCGCGGTCGGCGCGCAGAAGGGCTTGTCGCCGAGCTGTGGGCTCCGATGCGGGGTGGGGAGCTGTGCAGTCTGCTGCCTGTTTTTATATGACCCACTAGCTGAGGATGCATTTTACATTCTGAAGTAGTTGAAAAAGAATCAAAAGAATCATTTTTTTTGGTAGCACGTGACAATGATATGAAATTCAAATTCCAGTGTCTGTAAATAAAGTCTAACTGGAACGCATCCCGCTCATTCTGTGCTCCAAGGGACAGCCCAGTGAAGCGGTTGCGACAGAGACCCCATAGCCCTCCCTCAAAGCTTAAAATGTTTACTCTCTGGCCCTTTGTGGAAAGTTAGACTCCTGGTCTAAAGGAATGTCTCCTCTCCTGAAGGCTGCGCCACCCCCAGTGCAAACGACCCCTGCGCTTCCCCTTTCGGACCTTGCATGCCCATAGCCATGGCCTTAGGTACGGGGTCTGCTGTCCCCGACCGCCTTTTCCATTCCAGGGCCACGGAATGAGTCTCTGCAAAGGGAAAACAGCATTTGTGACTGTTCGCTCACTTGCACGTGGCCCAGAGAAGGGCGCCAAAGACTGGATGGGGGGGGGGTTGTCTTTAAAGGGCTTATATGACCCCACTGGGTGAAACGGAATGGTTCTAGCATGTTCCTATCACCAGAGATACGTACTGGTCCAGTAGGAGTCGCCCAATCTCTTCCTCAGCATGCTTCTGGTTCCACATACTGATTTCACCATGCTGGGAGGCCCTTCTTCTTTTTTTCTCTTTTCTTTGTTTAAATTTCCTATCTCCTGACCGTTTCCTTAGAACTTTCACTCAGGGGTTTTCACTTAAAAAGAAAGTTAGGTCCTGTGCTCAGAGTTTATCTTACTAAGGTGTCTCAGCAAGAGAACGGAGGAATACTACGACTCATTGTAATAAGGTACATATTGTGACAAGAAAGATGTTAACATCTTAATAAAAGCCCTGAGGGGAAATTTGCATAAAATCAGCTCGTTGTTGCTTAAAAAGGGCCACTGATGCCTTATTTTAAAAAAACCAGACTCCAATTTTGTTAAATGTTCACTCTGGGATTGATTTGAAGTATTTTCCTTATGCCCTGGGTGTCCTTTTTCCTTGTGGAATTACAGGTGCTTAGAATGGAAGAGGCCCAAGCCTTCCCTCAGCCCATCCTCCTTGAGGGCCCTATGTCTTACTCCCTCAGACCTGAAGTTTCTGAAGTTGGGGGAAAACTAGAGGACAGGTCAGCTCCTGGGACTTGGAACTTTGATAGAGCAAGAACCCCCTTGCTCAAGTCTCTGTATTTTTGCAATTATCCAATTCTTCAACTCCATTAAAAAAAATCTTGGACAGGGAACGGTGACTCACACCTGTAGTCCTAGCACTCTGGGAGGCCAAGGCAAGAGGAATGTTTGAGGTCAGGAGTTTGAGACCAGCCTGAGCAAAAGCAAGACCCCGTCTCTAAAAACAGAAAAAACTAGCTGGGCATGGTCGTGCACTCTTGCAGTCCCAGTTACTCAGGAGTCTGAGGCAGGAGGATCGCTTGAGCCCAGGAGTTTGAGGTTGCAGTAAGCTATGATGATGCCACTGCACACTCTACCTAGGGTGACAGAGCAAGACCCTGTCTCAAAACAACAGCAAACCAAAAAAAAAAAAAAAACTCAACTGGCTTTTGAGTCTCCTGAAATTTATTTTTTATTTGAAGTCTGTGTGACATTTTTGACAGATTGTTCCTTGAATACCACCAGTGACAGGGAGCTCACCACCTCTTGAGGCAGGATGTGCTACACTGAGCTGGAATCTGCCTCCTGTTAACCTCTCCCACTGATCTAGTACTTCCTCTGAAATTAATAAATGTTCCATTCATGCTTCTTTGTGGCAGTCCTTCATAGGCTTGTAGACAATGATTGCATGTCTTCATGGGGTCCTAAAATAGCGAGGATTCTTTTGTTGTGATCACATATCAGCATTAAAAAGTTCCACTTAACCCTACCTCTCTGGATAGTTTCCGGTGATATTACAACAAAGGACAGATCTTCAACAGGGTGCCATCTCCATCCTTGGAAGCCAGATGACTCTCTCTTCTTATGCAGATGCTCCTCCAGAAGGAAAAGCAAGGAAAAACCAAGGCCAGATCCCTGTCATTCTTAGGGTTTGAGGCAAATCACCCCAGGACAGAAGGCTTCAGCTGCAATGGTGTTGGTTTTGTTTTTGTTTGTTTGTTTTTCTTAAGAAACTGATGTCTATTTTCCATCAACCTTATTTCCATCTTGCTTAAGAGCCCACGGAAGAGCAGCTTACTTAGTTCCTACCCATTCAGCAGCCGGAGAAGTGGGAGCTGCAGACCAGGCTTCTGTGGCAGGCGAGCGCTCCAGGCTTCAGTGGAAGCTGAGCAGACACAGAGGCACCTGCATGCCTGCAGACCAGTCCGCACCCTCAGGTTGGGTAACAGTGCACTCAGGGGCTGGAACAGTCCCTTCTCCCTGAAATTCCTCCTTGGCCACAGCCTTTTCAGCAGCAGCCTACCCTTCCTTTTCACTGTCTTTAGGATCTCTGTCAAAGGAGATATCAGGCATGACTTCCCACAGTGTTCAAGGGCGATGGTGCCACGCAAGCAGAGAACTTCCCGGGCCAGCATCCACGTCAGACCCACGGAGGGAGCTCCCTTGTTGCATGGCATGGTGACATGTGCGTAGCACAGAGAAGAATCTGTGTTGCATGGAGCAATGAAGGCAGGTTAACATAAGACACCTCTGTGGGAGACCAGTGGTCAGCCCTGGGATCAGTAACCAGAAGACGTGGGTCCCGGAATGCTGCCTGGATCTGGTTAGTGAGGGCTCTGGGAGTGAGGTAGCCAGCAATAGGAGTGGCTCCGAAGGCAGCAGCAAACTTCAGCACAGCTCCCTGGCTGGTGTTCCTGGAGGATAGGACGCTGACATCAGCAGGGTTTTCGATGGCAGCAATGGCACAAACTGCCAGCAGGAGCTTCTCCCAGGTCCTCTTAGGATTCATGATGTAGATGCCATCGCTTTTCCTTTTGTAGATGTACTGTTCCATTTGGAAGTCAGGGTTGATGCCACACAAGTGGGTTCCTGCTGCAAGGAATTTGAGGACATCTTCCTCCATTTGTAAGACATCAAGGGCTCTGGATGTTGTGAAAGTTTCCCTTTCTGTTACTGCAAAAACCCAGAACAATGCTGCCTGCTCTGGGTGCATGTGGGCCCCTCTCTGGGTAGCAGGGAATAGCAGTTGTTTTTTTTTAAGGTACAGCTGAATTTATAACCTGCTTCCTGCTGTCAGGTTCTTGGGTGTCTACACTCTGCAGTGCCAGCTGCTGGAAAGTTTGTATCCTCCAGGTATATGATACCCAGGAAAGGGACTTTGCTGAATGCCAGGGGTAAGGAGAATAGTGTCCTTGCTAGGGGGCAAGGATATTTGATCACTGAGGGCTCTCTGGATAGAAGGGAGAGGGGAAGGATCTGAAATGAGGTTGGCAAGTCAGGGTTACTGGTCTTGCCAAAAGTCAGGAGGCAGCTCAGAAGGGTGGGAGAGCAGAGGTTTGCCCTCATTCATTCACCTGGCCACACCACCCTCTCCAGCCCAAGAAAGTGTTAAGGAAAATTTATGGGAGGCCATGGGTTGGGACTGAGCTCCTGCACTAGGCCCAAGAGACAACACCACAATGGAGTCACCCATGCTGAAGTTCCAGGGCACCAAGCTGAAACTAACTTTATCTGACCTTCCAAGAAGTCAGGATAAACAGAGATAATAGCAAATCCCCAAACAGGCCAGCTTTAGCTGGCATGATAATGAAGTTTCTTCTGCTTTAACCTTTACAAGGAAAGTAACTTTGGAACAACCAATCCATTTTTTGTTCCCTGTTTCTGCTTTCCTCAGCCCTTTTCTGTCTGTAAAGCCAAACTCTTCCGCTCAACTCACTGGAACACTCATTCTATTTTATAGAACGGGGTGTTGCCTGATTCTAGAATCGCCAGTGAAAGTCAGTTAAGATCTTTAAACTAAGTTTGTTGTAATTTTGTCTTTTGACAGTGTCTATTTGCCGGCTCCGCAGATGTAGAACGTGTTTTCCAGCAGAACGCCAGCGGCACCCACAATAGCTGCTGGGACACCAGCCTCCCGGCCCAGGGCTGCCACCGTGATTCTCTGCAGAGTCTAGTGGGGACAAGGAACAAACAAAAACCAACAGCCGCCCCTTCTGTGGCTCAGTTTCTAAGATGAGGCTTCTAAATACAGCCTTTCCAGAGCAGGTCCACTCGGGGGTGAGGGCCCAGGCCGAGCAGGACTGTGGACTAAAGATGAACTCCCAGAGGGATATTTGGGGCTTCACTGTATTTCAGACCAGAAGCCAGTCTCAATGTGACTTTGCGGATAAAGAAAAAATATCCTGACAGACAGCCCCTATGTTTTTCTCCCACTTCACGTCCCTGCGTGGTTGACCGCACTCTGGTGGGAACGCCGATGGGGTGGTCAGCTTCGACCTTTACGCTTACTTCCCTCCTTAACTACGAGAGCATCCAGGGCACAGAACACTGACAAATAAGCAGAGACAACTGTGGCTCTAGTGCCCGAAGGGGATGCTGGACCTGGGACAACCTTAGAGGTCGCTTACTCAACCCTCGTTTGTCCAAAGGAAAAGAATGAGATGGGAGTCGAGGGCTTGAGAGAAGAGCCTCTTAGGTGTTAATAGACTAGGGCCGCTTTAGTCTTTTGAGGTTTCTCAATTCAAAAAAATGAGAATCATAAAAATTGTGGAATATTTTAAATGTTTATATTTTGTAAATTAAAACTTTTTACTGAAAAAGTGCAACGTAATGTATTTTAATAGTCATAAAATCTAGAAAAATATTTATTCCCAGCCATTCTGTAGTACAGGCAGTGTTGTATAGTCACGGAGCTCAAGTTTAAGGCTGGACAATGAATGAATTCTCCCTTCACTCCTGTACTTTGGAACTGTATGAGTCATTTTATTTGGAGACAGGGTCCAAAGTCTAATTTGAGGCCTTGGTGAATGTGAGGCCAGCTGGTTCTCCTGCCTACTTTCTCTCTTCTGAGCTCTTCTGGAAACCAGCTTTGTGATCCTGACCACTTATGTTTTCATCAGGGTAGAGGACCTAACTTTGCATTTTTGGCAATCTTGAATTTGCTGTCTTGCTGAATATCGCTTGCTTAAAACACATAAAAAGTCAAAATTGTTATTACATGGTGGAGCCATCAGTGAATCAAATCTAGGGGCAAAGCAAAACTCCCATTCAGAGCAACCTCTTGGTGTTGTGGTAGCCCCTACAGGATGGTCCCTCTGAGCCCCACGTCCTGCGTGCACTGAGTGTATTCTAGAGTGCATAAGGCTGGCCTTGTAACCAACAGGGTCTGTGGACATGAGGAAGTGTGACTTCCAAGTGCAGTGGTTTAGATGTTTGTCCCCTCCAGAGTTCATGTTGAAATTTGACCCCCAGTGTTGCAGGTGGGGCCCAGTGGGAGGTGTTTGGGCCATGGGGGCAGATCCCTCATGAATGTTTTGGTGCTGTCCTCATGGTCAGGAGTGAGTTCTCACTGTATTAGTTTTCTCCAGAACTCATTGTTAAAAAGCGCTGGGCACCTCCCCACCGCTCTATCTTACCTCCTCTCTCACCATGTGATCTCTGGACACACCCGCCCCCTTTTACCTTCTGCTGTGAGTGGAAGCAGCCTGGGCGTTTCACCAAATGCCCAACCTTTCAGCCTGCAGAACTGTGAGCCCAGTAAACCTTTTTTCTTTATAAATTACCCAGTTTCATGTATTCCTTTATAGCAGTGCAAAACAGACTAAGACACAGGCTATATCAGAAAAGACACTGTGACTTCTGACCTGTGTAGGGGAGAAAGAGTAATATCTTTTCCTCACCCACTGCAAGGTTCATGACTGAGGACCCTATGAAAAAAGATGGGTTAACAAGAGAAAAGCAAAACAATTTATTTAATATAAGTTTTTTATGTGACATGGAAGCCTTCAGAAATGAAGACCCAAAGAAATAGGTAAACTTGTACTTTTTTTACACTAAGTTTGATGAAGAAGTGGATAGTTGTGGATTGGAGGATAAAAGGCTATGCCCTAATGACAATAAATTAGAGGGAACTTACCAGGGCCTATTTGTTCAGATTCTTCTTGGCATCTCTGTATCTTTGAAGATAAGGATATTCCTTTCCTTTGGGTATAGAGGGGGAGTAGGGGCCTTATGACCTATTTCAGAGAGGAAAGCCAGAGAATTCTTTTATGGCCTGCTCCAGGGAAAAAGGGGAAGAGGAGAGTCAGAGAGATCTTTATATTTCTGCAGTTTTCTCACATGCCATATTTTGGTGCCATATTTTGGGATAGTGTGCAATAAATATCTGAGGTGCCATATTTTGGGATAGTGAGTCCTGAACTCCATCACTTACTATCTCTTACATCATACACTCTGAGTGAAGCCAGCCACCATGTCCTGAGGACACTCAAGTAGCCCACGGAGAGGCCCCAATGGGAAAGAACTGAGACTTCCTACCAGCAACCAGCAGCCATTGTGAGTGAGCCACCTTAGAAGTGGATCCTCCATCCCCAGTCAAGCCTTCAGATGACTGCAGCCCTAGCCAGCTTGACTGGAGCTTCATGAGGGACCCTGAACTAGAACCTCCCAGCTACGCTGCTCCCAGAGTTTAGAAACTCAGAAACTGTGTGCAATAGCAAATGTTTACTGTTGTTTGTAAGCTGTTCAGTTCGGGAGCATTTGATATGCAGCAATAAATGACCAATATTGTCATTTTACAGAACATACATAATAAATGGCTAACCTGGGTCTCCCAGGTTATTGCCTATAGTCATTTTCCACCTGTCTGCACCTGGCCCGGTGTCTGAAATTCTTGCATTTGAAGGTCATTCTCTTCTGGACATCAATTTTCCAGTAGTGTCATCTTGAAAGGCAGATACCTCTGTAAGTGCCTTATCCTAACTCTTAAACAGCTAGGAGCTAACCCCGGAATGGACATTAATTCATAACCAGTTGCGAGGAGAGTACTCCTGGGAGATTGGACTTGTGGGTATAGGTGGGAACAAACTTTGGCTGTTGATTAGAAAATACCTGAGTGTAGATTTGAAGTCAGGGAGCCCAGCTAGAGCTCTTGCTTCACTTACAATGTGGTCACGGGTAGGCTGTGTAACCTCGTGAACTCTAGTTTTCTCATCAGTATGATGAGAATAATGAAAGTAGCTTACTTACAGTCCCCCCACCCTGTCCCCAGCCTCCGTGAGAATAAGCAATGATAAGACATATGAAAACACTTTGTATGACAGAAAGATTTACTCAAAAGTTAGCTTATTTAACAAAAAACTCAGTTTCCCGGGGTGGGAATACGTGGGTTCTGCCCCCATTTATTAAGTGCCTTTTCTATGCCTTGCACTATTAAGATAGGGGATACACAAATGAATGTTTCCTATCCTCAAGGGGTTTGTAGTACTGGGAGTGATAAATAAAAAAAAAACAGGCAATTACTTTACATGTAGAAAGTGCTAAGCACAGGGTAATTGACTCAGTACTTTATCAAACATTTATAGAGTGGCTTCCCCGTGAGTCAATGTGCTGGATGCTACTGATATACCAACAGGGATCAGGAAGCCCAGGGAGAAGGCTACCAGCGGGAGGTGTCACTGTCACAGAACTTAGGGAGGGGAGAGTCCACTGGAGTTCGTGGCTAAGGGTGCTGCAAACCTGGTTGACCCGGAACGCCGTTTAGCCAATTTACACCAGGGCAGCAGTGTGCCCGATGTTCCTAGGGGCAGTGTCTGTCAACTCCCAATTACTCTGCAGTGTGGCCTCAGCCCAGCCTTCCTGGCTCTGCATGCTCATGGGCCCCTGTGCACTGTGTGTTACTCAGAGAATATCAACTAACTTAAATATTAGCCCAACTGATAATTAGGTTAATTAAGCTAATAATTAAGAGGATGGATTTATTGCACAGGAAGTCATCCAGGGTATGCCAAGGCCAATTAAAATTAAAATTAAAATTAACTGCCATTTGGGGTTCCCAGTATCTCTGACCCTGCTATTGGCTCAGACCATCCATCCTTGACCGTGCACATTAAGGAAAACCCTCTTCCTTCATGCTCATGTCTGCTGCTTAGAGCTTGCAGCTGCCGAGAGGGTGGAGAGAGAGCAGGTGTCCTTTGGGGTCACAAGCCTATCATCTGACGCAGAGAAATGTCTCGTCTTCAAATGAGCAAAGTCAAGGATCAGCTGATTTCATTTCCTCATCAAGATGGATGATTTTCAAGTGTTGAAATTAAGCTTGATGCTTAAAATCCATTTCCTTGCAAAACCCAGCCCTGGCAGCGTCTTCTTCCTCTGCTGCTATACCTAGCCCTCAGCGACATGCAAATGGGTGTTTAATTTGATCTCCAGGGTAATGTATCCTCCAGAGGTGCAGAATCCCCTAAGGGGATAAGATGGGCTTATTATTCACTGGGTAGAGTTATCCAAACACTCTCAAGTACAAGATGGAACAGAAACAAGCCACATAAGTGGGTAGCAGGCGTCTATACTTTTGCCTAAACTAGAGACTCACTTCTTTGAAGGATCATCCTTTTGGGCAGAAAGCCGTGGACTTTGTGTCACTCCTGCTGGTCTCTTTCGAAAAAGTCTCTTCTGGCTTTTGTACTGGCTGACTCGCTGTGCTCCAGGTCATTTCAGCTTAGGACCATAAAAGGAGTATGAATCTTCCTGCTGACGGGGAGGAGAGGAAAGGACCTTAGCTTCTCTCTTTGGGTTGGTCCATTTCAGAGCCGCTGAGGTCATGGGCATAGGTCGCATATGGCCTCATCCCAGCTTAGCTCTGGGTCTCCCTCTCAGGCCCAGATCAGCTTGTCTTACTCCTCTCTGTCGTCATCGGAAGTCCAGGAACTCAGCTGCCGTCAACCAGCCACTCCAGCCCTGGGGTCCTCTCTTCCCTGGGGCTGACTGTGAAGGACAGTGCTTCCCTCTCAGTTTCCTCCCTCCTTTTTGCCCCCAGAATGACAACTATCCAGGTCCCCTTTGCTTTAAGTCATTTGCTGCAAATCCTGAGCTGTGGCCCTCAGTTTTAATCCTGAGCATGTGACTCAGCTGACCCCAAGACATTGGCTCTCTCACTGCTAAAGGATTCGAAGACGCTTAGTAAGTCAAGTAAACAGACCCTGGTGACTAATAAGCGGGAAGAGGTAATTGAAGGAGATTTTGAGGTTTCTGGCAATTGAGTACAGTGGTACATTTTTAGGTATAGGGGATATAAGAAGGATGAAGGTATAGTAAGGAAGTGTTTTGTTTGTTTTAGAGACAGGGTGTCACTCTGTCACCAGGGCTAGAGTGTAGCAGTGTCATCATAGCTCAGTGCAACCTCAAACTCCTGGGCTCAAGCGATCTTCTTGCCTCAGCCTCCCAAGTAGCTGGGATGACAGGTGCGTGCCATCACGCCTGGCTAATTTTTTATTTTTTTGGCAGAGCGGGTCTCACTCTTGCTGAGGGTGGTCTTGAACTCTTGGCCTCAGGCAATCCTCTTACCTCAGCCTCCCAGTGTGTTAAGATTACAGGTGTGAGCCATTGTGTCTGGCCTAGTGGGGAAGTTTTAAGAAGTTTGTAGATGTGGTGGGACTGGAGGTTAAAGGGGTTCTGATTAATAATAGTCTTTTGCTTTTTGCAGCTAAGTTTTATCTGGCTAATTTACCGGACTTTTTGGGACGAGATTAATAAATTTGATTTTGGATATATTTATTTGAGTATGCTTGCCTGCACTTGAGAATTAGTAACTTGGGCTGGAATAACATCTGGGATCCGTCCATTAATAGAGAGAGCTAAAGGCATGGGTCTGAATAAGATCACTTAGGAAGAATAAAAGTCCTGAAAACAGAAGCAAAAAGAAGACTGAGGACGGCATCCTGGGAGAAGACTGTCTGAAGAGGAGCAGAAAAGAGGGAGAAAAAGAGAAAGAAAAATAAAAACATGCTGTCCTGGAGGATAAGGGAAGAGAAGATTCAAGGAGCCAAAGGCTCAGAGTATAAAATGATGGAAGAAAAATTAAGTAAGGTCAAAGTGAGAAAATATCCATTGCATCTGGTGTTTAGGAAATTTGGGAGATCATCCCTGTGGTTTCAGGAGGTAATGAGAAGTAAAAATGCACTAGGTTAGCTGACAATAGCCAAGACAATCTTGAATAAGAAAAATAAATCTTTTCATAAATAATGCTGGGCCAATTGGATAACCACATAAAAATTAACTCTAGATTTCTTGTATACCAATTTTAAAAATCAATCACAGATATATAGTAGGTAAAATAATGAAGCTTTTCAAAGACAATTTAGGATAATGTCTTCATGATCTGAGTGTAGGCAGATATTTCTTAAATAGGGTACAAAAGCTACTAAACATTAAAAAAATGACAAATTGGCCTACGTTAAAATCAAGAGCCTCCCTTTATCAAAAGACATTATTAACAGAGTGAAAAGGCAAGCCACAGAGAGAAAATATTTACCATACTTATGTCTAATAACTCATATCCAGTATACATAAAGAACTATACATCCATAAGAAAAAGACAGAGAACCCAATAAAAAATGGGCAAATACTTTGAAAAGGCACTTTACAAAGTAAGATAGACAAATGGCTCAGTAAACACGAATAGGTGCATAACAATTTGCATCAGGGGATTGCAAATAAAAGCCATAATGGGTATCTATCACTATACACATACTAAAATTGCTAAAACTAAACACAATAAAAATACCAAGTACTGGAAAGTATGTGGAAGAACTGAAATTCCCTTACTAAAATTCTCTTACACTGCTAGTGTAAGTGTATATTAATATAACTATTTTGAAAAACTGCTTGCAATGTTTTCTAAAGTTGAACAGAGAGAGAAGTAAAGTTGAATATGAATACAGATAAGTTTGTAGGGTGATAAGGACTGGAAGTTAAATGAGTTGAGACTTTTGATTTTTGCATGTAAGTTTTATCTGATCAATTTACTGGCCTTTTTTTTTTACTAGTTGTAAAAGTCTTTCAGTTAACTGGTTTGGTTTTTCTGGATAAAGAATCATATTATTTAGAGGTAATTAAAATTTAGTATTCTATTAGCCAATATTTATCCTCTTAATTGTTTTTCTTATCTTACTGCATTGGCAAGGATGTGAAAATGATATTGACTAGAAACATTATTAATGAGCATCTTATTTTATTTTTTTTACTTGAGTGGGACAGTTTCAAATGCTTCACCATTAAGCATGATGTTTGTTGTAGATTTCTGCTGGATGTGCCTCAAATAATGAAAAAGTTTATTTAAATTTCTACTTTTCTAAGAGTATTTTAAATTAAAAAGGGATATGGAATTTTATTACTGCTTTTTATCATCTATTGAGATGACATGAAAGGTTTCTCTTTATGCTATTAATGTGATAATTTGCATTACTAGATTTTCTGTTTCAGTCACCCTTGTGTTTTCAAAATAAACTCAACATGGTCATAATGACTATGGTGCATGAGTATGGTGGATTAAATATTTTATTATTTTGTTTCATTGAAATTTTATTGGTTTGAGGTTCCCCTTTTTGTGCTAACCATGTCTAGCTTTAGTATCATAATTATACCAGCTTTATGAAATGAATTGGAAAGTATTACCTCTACTTAAAGGTAGAATTAACTCTTGAAGAGTTAAAATAACAAAGAAACTATCTGTCTTTGAAGTTCCTATAGAAGTTATCTTTAAAACTGTCTGATTCTAGTGACTTTTCTGGAGGGGAGTTTTTTTTTTCAATTCTAATTTCTACTTCTTTTATGGTTATTGATCTAACCCAGGCTTATATTCTTTTAAAAACAATTTTAGTAGTTTATATTTTCCTAGCAAATAATCTATACTTTTGAATTTAGTGGTAAATGTTATATATAATATATATTTACAATCTTTAAAATTTCCTGTATAGCTGCAGTTATATAGTCATCCTCATTTAGCTTTTGTCCCTTGATTATATGTGTCAAAAGTTGTCTCTTTAAAGTTTATTTAGACTGTTGTAAACAATTCATTATTTTCAATTATCTTTATTAATTCCTTCCTTCTATTTAAAATGTTTTTGCTGTTTTTGAGTTTCTAGCTCTCTCACTCATTATTTTAATTAATTAACTAATTAATTAATTTTTAGAGACAGGGTCTTACTCTCTTGCTCAGGCTGGAGTGCAGTGGTATGATCATAGCTCACGGTAGCCTCAAACTCCTGGGCTCAAGTGATCTTCCTGATTCAGCCCCTGGGCAAGCACTGATATGCCCAGCTAATTGAAAAAAAAATTTTTTTTAATTTAAATTTTTTTAATTTTAAATTTTTAAAATTTTTTAAAATTTAAATTTAAACCAGCTATATTGCCCAAGCTGGTTTCCAATTCCTGGCTTCAAGCAATCCTCCCACCTCACCCTCCCAAAGTGCTGGGATTATAAGCGTGAGCCACCATGCCTGGACTATTTTAATTTAAATTTGATTTTTTAGTCGACTTTTTGGCTTAGCTCAGCATATCATATTCAATTTTCTACTCCTTTCTATGTTTTATTAACTCAGGTAAAATGTACATGCCGTGAAATAAAAAGATCTTTAGGGTATAATTTGATAGGTTTTAAAATACCTGTACTCATGTAAAATACAGAATTTCCCTCCTGCCACTTTCTGGTCAATTCTCACCCTCCCTTTCACAGCTACTGTTCTGATTTCTATTGCCTTACAATAATTTTGTTTGTTCTTGAACCATATGGCACAAACTTTTCTGTGTCTGGCTTCTGTCACTCAATATAATGTCTGTGAAATTCATTCATATAGTTACATTACATATAGTAGTGGTTTCTTTTTTCTCACTGCTGTATAGTATTTCATTGTTTAACTGTACACCACAATTTATCCACTCTCTTGTTGATGGACATTTGGGTTGTGTCCAGTTTTTGTTAATTATGAATAAAGTTGCTACAAATTTCTTGTACAGGTCTTTGTATGGACATACATTTTATTTCTCTTGGTTGGGATTGCTATGCCATAGGGTAGGTGCATGTTTCATGTTGTAAGAAGCTAACAAACCATTTTCCAAAGTGGTGGAACCATTTTTGGTTTGCATCAGTAGTGTATGAAAATTCCAGTTGTCCATATCCTCATCAACATTTGGTGATGTCAGTCTTGTCCATTTTAGCCATTTTAGTCATAGGTTGTATTTAATCATAGTCATTGTGATTTTCAATTTGGATTTCCGTGATGACTAATTATGATAAATACATTTTCATTATTGACCACTTATTTATACATTTTGTTTTGTAGAATGTCTGTTCAAATCTTTTGCCCAATTTTTACATTGGGGAGCTTATTTTCATTACTGTTTTCTAGGGATTCTTTCCATATTCTGGATAAAAGTCTTTTTTCAGATATATACATTGAAACTACACCAGTCTGTGGCTTTCTTTTTCATTTCTTTAAAAGCATCTTTCAGGAGGGGATGGGTGAAATCACACTGAACGGGTACAATGTACACTATCTGGGTGGATGGGCACACTTATAACTTTGACTCAAACAATACAAAAGCAATCCATGTAATGAAAACATTTGCACCTTTGTAATATTCTGAAATAAAATTAAATAAATAAGCAAATAAATAAAAATTAAATTAAAAAAGAAAAAATAAAAGTATCTTTTGATGAATAAAATATTTAAGTTTTGATGGTGTCTAATTTATTAACTTGTTTTCTTTTATGTTTAATCTTTTTTGTATGCTCTCTAGGATGCTTTCCTGCTACAAGTTTGCAAAGATATAGTCTTTTGTTTTCTTCTAGAAAATTCATGGTTTAAGCATTTATGGTCAAATCTATAGCATCACTTTTTGTATTTGGTTTGAGATAGAATTTGGTGTTTATTTTTTCATGTTTGTCTAGTTTCAGTACCATTTGTTGACAAGATTTCCTTTGAATTTCTGGTACTTTTATTGATAAATGTATGGGTCTATTTCCATTTTCTCTATTTTGTTTCATTGATCAATTTGTCTTTCTTCTAGCCAATCCTAGTCTTAATTACTGTAGCTTCATAGTAGCTCTTGCAAAGAGTATGAGTCATCCAACATTGTTTTTCTTTTTCGTGTTGTTTTTGCTAGGACCTTTATACTTCCATATACATTTTAGAATGAAGTTTTGAAATTATACAAAAAAGGTTGATGGGATTTTATTGAATCTATTGGTCCATTGGAGAGATTTGATATCTTAACAACATACTCTTCTAATTTATGAACACTGTATTTCGATTTATTTACATTTTCTTTAGTTTCTCTCAGCAATGTCTTGTAGTTTTCAGTGCCAGGTTCTTGCATGTCTTTTGTTAAATTAATTCTTGAGTATTTGTTGTTTTTGACGCAAAATGTGTAATTATTTAAAAATTTTATTTTGCAATTGTTTGCTGCTAGTATATAAATAAATAACTGGTTTTTGTATAGTGATATATTCTGCAGCTGTGATAAATTTAATTTTTAGGTCTCCTAACTTTTATAGATTTCTCCGGATTTTCTACATAAATGATAAGCTCATACATAAAGACTATTTAATTTCTTCCTGTCCCATTTGTTTGCCTTTTACTTTTTATCCTTGCACTGGTTAGGACCTCTAGTGCAATGTCGAACATAAGTAATGAGAACAAACATACCTGCCTTGTTTCCAATTTTACCATTAAGTATGGCATTACCTTTAGGCTTTTGAAAGATCCCCTTTATCAGATTGAGGAAGTTCTCTTCTGTTTGTATTTTGTGAAACGTTTTAAAAAATGAATGATTGTTGAATGCTGCCAAAGGAGTTTCCTGCCTCTATTGAGATGATCATATTTTTTCTCATTTATTCTGTTAATATGGTGAATTATATTGATTCATTTTTAAATATTAAATCTACCTTGCATTCTTCGGATAAACTCTACTTGGGTTGTGATGTATCATTCTTTTTGTATATTGCCATATTTGATTTGCAAATATTTTGTTAAGGATTTTTGTGTCTGTTTTCATGCGGATATTTGTCTATAGTTTTCTTTTCTTGTAATTTATTTGTCAGATTTTGGCATTAGGATTACGCTGGCCTAATATAACAAGTTGAGAAACAGTCCCCTTCCCTGTATTTTTTGAAATAGTTTGTGAATGGTTAGTATTGTTCCTCCCTTAAATGTTTGGTAGAATTAATCAGTAAAATAGTATAGGCTTGGAGTTTTCTTTATTGCAATATTTTTTTGTTATAAAATTTTTGATTATGAATTCAACTTTAATAAATATAAGGCTATACAAATTTTATTTTTTTGTGTGTGTGAGCTTTGGTAAGTTGTATTTTTTAAAGAATTTGTCCATTTCATCTAAGTATTCATATTTGTTGGTATGAAGTTGTTATACTATTTCCACATGGAACTTTTACATCTGTAGGATCTGTATTGCTACTTCCTTGATTAGTTATTTATTTCTGCATAATAAATTACCTTAGAACTTTGTGGCTTAATACAATAAGAATTTGTTATTTCACAGTTCTGTGGTCAGGAATCTGAGTGCTTCCGGCTCAGAGTCTCTCCTGTGGCTGCAGTAGGGGTGTCAGCAGGGCTTGCAGTCATCTCAAGGCTGACTGCTTGGGCTGAAGGACCTACCTCCAAGATGGCTCCCTCACATGACTACTGGCAGGAGGCCCCAGCTCCTCACCACCTGTTGGTAGGATGCCACTTGGGCCTCACCGCAGACTATTTAAATGTTCACCCAGAATGAGTTAGCCATGAGTGAGGAGGAGAAAACAGGTGCTTTTTAGGACCTACTCTGAAGTTGCTCACTGTCACTTCTGCTTTATCCCATTCACTATGTCACTGAGTCCACACTGCAATGAAAAGGAGGACATACTCTTTTGGAAGGGAGAAATAGCAAATAACTTATGGACAAATATTTAAACCATCATGACCTACCCACTGGCTATGAATTATTTACTCTACATTCCCCCCCAGATACAGATACACTTGCCCCTCCCAAAGTCCCACAACGCTCATTCCATGACAGCACCAGCTCAAGTCCTGAATCCCGTCAGCCTCAGGTTCAAAGGAAACTCCTTATATGGTTCTTTAGGTATAACTATAACTCTTTGAATACAGGTCCTCTTGCTCTAAAGACTTGAGCATTAAAGAGACACGTTGTCTCCAACTCTCCCGACTCCCCAGGCAAACACAGCATACAGTGGTGAGACAGGAATAAGTAAGTGCTGCAGAAATTCCAGTTCAAGAAAGGAGAACGTGAGAGGCACAAAGTCGTCACTGGTCCATAGACATCCTGAAATCCAGCCGAGCAATTGTTTGTAGTTCCTTGATTAGGACTCAGTCTTACTCATTCCGAGACTTGCTCTCCATGTTTTCAGGTCTTCCCTTACAGGCTCTTGTTTCCATCTTATGAGTCACCTTTCTTTTTTCCTGAAAGGTAGCAGCATGTGGCCGCAGCTGAGTAGTTTCTTTAGCCTGTTTCCTGATAGAATTTTGAGGATCCAAAAGTCTCTCTTCATTTTCTCCTGTCTCTGTCTCACTCAGGGCAAGATGGCGTGTTTCTGTTCGTATAACTCCTTTGAAACTTTGTGGATGTCCTGGGAATCTTATCGAGATCAACTCCATCAGACAAAAGTTACACTCACAAATCTCTTTGAAATAAGTGCTTCTCTACCTTGGGATTTCCTGAGGGACAACCTCTGCAAGCTTCTTAGAAGCCCTATTATTTGTTTCAGAGGATCTGTTAGGAACACTTTTAAAATCGTTAGGGGGTCTTTTTCTGACTCAGTGGTCTGCTGAAGTATCACCTTTTATTTTTTATTTTATTTTTTTTACCACCTTTTATTACTCTGAGATTTTAACAGTGTTTTACAGCCATAACCTCAGCTTCATCTTTATGTGATGTTTTCCTCACAGTGCCCTGGATTTCATCTTTGCTCAGAAGTCAGTTCTCAGTTCTAGGATCCTTTGCTGTCTAACAAGGTTAGCAACTCTCAAATCTTCTTCATGTGTAAACAGTCCTTCCTTTAGTATATCTCTCCCTGCTTACAATTTACTATAAATACTATAAGCACTTTGCTTTTTCAACTAGATCACCCAGTTTATTGGGTACAAATATATATATATTTTGTAGAGATGGGGTCTCACCATGTTGCCTAGGCTGGACTTGAACTACTGGGCTCAAGCAATCCTCCCACCTCCAGAATCGCAAGAACCCCAGGCGTGTGCTATCACACTAGGCTGGGTTGTGTACATTTTTTATTTTCTATATTACTGCAAGTGACAGTGTTGCTAAACTTTCCACCCACTTTATAACAAAGATCCCCTTTTCTCCAATTTTCAATAGTCAAAAAACCATATGGAATTTTTATGTTTGTAGGTTAAAAAGTGGCTGAATATTGGAAAATTTACTATAGTTCAGCCTAATATAGTTCTGTTAAGTTTTGTGAATGGGAGGAATTGCTGACAGTTGGCTTCTATTTAACACATTCTTAATCTTGGTTGTACCTGGAATCACCTGGCGGGGGGGTGTTTAAAAACCCCAATGCTCAGGCAGTACTTCAGAGCTGTTAGACCAGACCCTCTGGGAGTTCAACGCAGCCCTCACTAGTTTCAGAAGCTCCACAGGTAATTCCATTGTCTGGCAATGCTTGAGAATCATGAATGTAAGGTATGCATGTAGCATATTTTCTGGAATTAGAACTACCTAACATTGCCGTACCCATAACTTATCTGGGATATTACTCTGATTCCTCAGACCTAAAACTTACTTGAAAGTCAAAACTTGAAGGTTAGAACTTTCATTTTAGGGAACAACAATTTTTTTTTTTTTTTTGAGACAGAGTCCTGCTCTGTCGCCCACCCTAGCTAGGAGGGCCATGGTGTTATCATAGCTCACAGCAACCTCAAACTCCTGGGCTCAAGGGATTCATTTGCTTCAGCCTGCTGCATAGCTGGAACCACCTATGCCCAGCTAATTTTTCTGGTTTTTTTTGTAGAGATGGGTCTCACTCTTGCTCAGACTGGCCTCAACCAATCCTCCTGCCTCGGCCTCCCAGAGTGCTAGATTATAGGCATGGTGGCTCACCTAGGGGACAACATTTGAAATTCATTCTGAAGTAAACACCAGAATAACTTGTTCTGAGACTTGGAAATTGAAACAATGTCCCATTACCCTGTGATTAGTTAATTTCCCTTATTTCGTCACCTGATGCTTATGATTTCAAGGTTTCTCTGGGGTACCATGGAAAATTTACATTTTTTAAAAAAGTAATCTGCTGGATCTGTGGCGTCCTTAATTTTGTGGGCTTTGTTGCCAATCTTTTTCCTCTTACCTTTCTGAAAATTCTTCAGGTTGTGCAGTGCTAGTTAGCTCCTTTCTTGATTTTCCAGCAATGCTACGGATTTGTTTTTAAACTTCTTTTGTCATTTTGGTGATTATGGAAGAGAAGAGAGGCAATGTTTTGTGTTCAGTCTGCAATGTTTATTAAGCACTATGTGCCAGCTCCTTTTCTAACAGCTCTACGTCTATCAGATCACTAACCTAACTTATGAGGAAGCTGTCGTTATTATCTTATTTCATAGCTGAGGAAACCAAGGCCCAAGACAGGTTAATTAACTCACCCAAGGTCATGCAACAACCAAATGATGGAGTTCTGATTCAAACCCGGGCGTGTTCTTACCTACTGCACATACTTCTTTTCTGACATTACAATGCCCAGTCTTAGGTGCACTTTGAGAAAGGCTAGGGTAGAGCAGGGAACTTGGAGCATGTTGAATGTTTGCTATAACTGCTATAAGTAAGGAGAAAGGGAAAGCTCTCTGGGGATGAGGGAATAGACTGCCGCCACACTGAGCATGCAGGCGAGGCTGGTTGTTCTATGACTTAGCCTTCTGATACAGATCCCTCAGGGCTGGCCGTATTTCTGGAAAGGAGGCGAGACAGTCTCTGGAGCTGTTCTCTACTTTGAAGTTCCTTAAAATAAACCTACAGACCTTGCTTTCAGGGTTATATTTTTTCGTATGGTTTTTCTTTGCTTTAAGAGTTCTATTCCTTGTAATCCTAGCACTCTGGGAGGTTAAGGCGGGTGGATCTTTTGAATTCAGGAGTTCGAGACCAGCCTGAGCAAGAATGAGACCCCGTCTCTACTAAAAAAATAGAAAGAAATTGGTTGGACAACTAAAAATATATATAGAAAAAATTAGCCAGACATGGCGGTGTATGTCTGTAGTCCCAGCTACTCGGGAGGCTGAGGCAGGAGGATCGCTTGAGCCCAGGAATTTAAGGTTGCTGTGAGTTAGGCTGATGCCATGGCACTCTAGCCCGGGCAACAGAGTGAGACTCTGTCTTGGTGGGGGGGGAAAAAGAGTTCTGTTTCTAATACTTAAGAAAAGGCAAGAAGAAAGGAGTTGGAGATTTTTTTTCATTTCGTTTTGTTTTGTTTTGTTTAAAAAAAACAAACAAACACTTGTGAGGATTAGAAAGGTTCTGGAACCTTACAGCATTCTTATAGAAAATTCTCCTGTTTCTGATTCTTTTCTTCTTCTAGTAGCTGGAAGCCCTGATAGCTCCCTGTTTTTACTTCTTTTTTAATTCCTAAGGGTGGAACTTATGAAAACTTCTCTCTCCTTCAGTCTGCTGGCTTTTTTTTAAGCCAGCAATTTAAAAATGTCAGGAGCACAATTATTTTTCTAGGCAAAATTTTGCTCAGTATCCCAATACATAAAACAGTACTTTGGAAGTACAGATTTATGGAGTAAAGCCATATTTACACCTTCTCCTAATTATTACAAAGTCAATCAAAGAGAATACTGAGGCTATTTTGATGAACTCAAAAATTGGAAATCATGATTGTGGTTGACATTGGCTGTTTGATACAAGTCTCAATGTCCAATTTATTTCTATAATCTTTTTTGGACATACAAGATCAAGAAAATCCTGATTCTAACAGATAAGTAGCTTACCTTGCAGTCTCAAGATTCTCTTCAATCAAGCTGATCCAAAATCATTAAAGAGGATTTGCAGGACTTTTTTTTTGTTTCAAAGTTATTTTGCCAACAATATCTAACAACTAGGTCACTTCCTTATCATAAATATAAATAGTCAGTCAATAAACATCTCAAGCTTATAACAAATGCTAAGCTTATCAATTTTATGACAGTAACATGGTAAAATGTGTTCTGATTTTACTTGTCATGGCATGTTAATTATAGCTCAGTGCAGGCTGAATAAATGTGCCTGAACCTCGTTTATGGCTATATATAAGTGTCAGGGAAGAGCCTATCATCTTGTAGGCATAAAATAAATGTTTGGTGAATGAATGAATGAATGAACCAACCTTGCCTGTTATCTCATTAAGTATTAGATTATATCTACATTTTTATTTTTACTTTTTGATTTTTACTTGTACATGTTTGGATTTTAAAAAGATTTTAGTTCAGACCTACACACATCATATCCAGTGACTCATTTATAAGACTTTCAAATATATCCACAGATCTGGCAGTAGAAGCTGTTCTTCAAGGTCTGCCTCAAAACAGTTTAAGGCGATATTGGTTGTCTTCAATATATCAAATTTAGCATACAGCACATTTCAGATTATATTGATTCTTATTGTTTTGAAAATTACATGAGAAATTGGAATCAAAACATCTGTGGAACCCAAAGCATGGAACTCAGGGTACTCCTGAATGCCAAGAGAGGTAGTAGGAAACCACTCCCAAAGTTGATATAGGCCACTTCCTCCAGGAAGGCCCCTGTCTCCAGCATGCAGCTCTGAAGAATGCAAATCATGAGTGACCACTCATGTGTCCTCCTTGGTTTGAAGAGGTTGCCCATAGCTCACTAAAACCATAACAATTTTCATGGCTTTTTAAATTTAACCTCTCTCTATGTGCCAGGCACGGTCTAAGACCTTTACATGTATTTGCTCACTTAGTTCTTTAAACAAAACCCTATCAGCAGGTATTACGATTGCTAGCATTCCCACTAGGCAGCTGAAGGAGCCGAGGTAGAGAAGTCACACGCTGGGAAACGGCAGGGCTTTGCCCCCGTGGGTTAACGCTGAAGTCTGCACACAGGACCGCCACCCCACACTGACAGATGACGAGGCCTCCTGAAGCCACCTTGGTGGGCTTCACAGTAAAAATGTACAGCCTGAGATTCACTTTTATATTTATTTCTTTGTTTTGACTTCAACAATTATAATGATAAGGAGGCAGTTAAGTATATTGGTTCAGATGATATTGGTAAATTCAGGGCTGTGTTTGCTAATTCCAGACAATCAGATCTCAACCTCAATCACAACTGTCAGCAAAGGCCAAACTGACTCAAATGCCAGTTTCAGTAAGATGTGATTTAACAATTCTTTAGAGGTATCTTATTTACTTGAAGAGAAGATTAGTATTGCAAATTTTATTTAATGCACGTACATTCAGTAGAGATTAAATGCACTATGGGAGAGTAGATGTGATGACTGTTCTTCCAACAAGGTTTTTGATGCAATGACTTGGAAACCTTTGCTCACACAGAGGAGTGATTGACACAATTTGGTCTTCCATTGGCATAAGGACAAACATGAGCATGGAAGTTCAATCCTATTATGCTGCATAATGATAAGATGACTCCAGCATGTGATTTCATTATTTTTTAAAGATTTGTTTAAAACAAAGACACAAGTTAAAAGAAAATTATTTAGAGAACCGGGGGCCCCTTGAAGATATATCCAGGGAGAGCCCCATTCCTAGAAGCTGTAGGATTCTGGTTTGAGAGATGCACACTTCACAGTGTTTCCTCCTGTCTCAGCTTTGCCCGGGGTGGACTGACCCCAGCTCCATGGTAAGAGAAGATAAAAAGCTTCTGTAACAATACACTGTATCTCAGCCTCTTTTACTGGAAGGGCAGCCACATCAGTCAGCAGCCCTGAGGTCCCCCCTCCGATAGGGAAGGGGGAAGGACTGATGTGTGAGTCAGACAAGAGCTGGGAGGAGAAGGCTGGCAGCATGGGGGGGTGGTGGTGCCTTGGGGCCATCTGCTAGATTCAGCGCCAGAGGAGGACGTTCACTCTGCAGCTGCACAGGCAAGGTGGGTGTCTCAACTCACCACTCCCAAATCAAAGGACAGATGGATTTTTTGACTTGAAGAGAGAGAGGTATGTGGACTAAATTTTATATACATACACACACATATATGTTTTTAATTAGCATTTTTCTTAACTGAGCTGGAAGTGGTGCTTCTGTTTGATCATCCTGGGAGCCCCTAATTAACACGCACTCAGCACATGCACTGCTCCCTGGCATCTCCGGCTGAAGTCTGCTGTTGCTATACCACCCTGAGCTCCGTGGCTTACACCTGAGCAGTCCCTTGGGCTTCAACAGCTTGACTTGGGGGGTGTCCCCTGCAGCCCTGTGGGCAGACCTGAGCCAGAATGCAGGCAGCAGCACAGCAGTTCTGGCGCCCCCGCCCCCCGCCAGCAGCCGCCGGGGAGCCGCCCACTGGTTGTGGATCCCCCGGCCTCAGGACTCCGCTCTCCTCACCCTGCCCAGGCTTCTGGCCTCTCCCACCTTGCTCAGTCTCAGCTTTGACAGGTCCCCTCGACTTTATGTCCTCCGTCCTCTGGCAAATAAACACCGTAGCTGCCACATGGAGGATTCCTAAGGCACCTCTTCCATGTCCTTAGTCATGCTGGTCGCCTGCTGGAATGTTCTTCCTCTTTCTTTCCCTTGAACCAAAACAGCTCTAAGAAGCCTACCTCACGTTCCCCCTTCCCACCCCGAGGCGGGGTTGGGTCTCTCTACCCCATGCTCCTACAGTGCTGTGCTGTGTTATCATCTTCTCAGGCAGCTGTCCCTTCCACTAATCTTTGAGCTTCATGCCATCCTCAGAGCCGACACAGTGCCTGGCATGAAGTGGCAGGTGCTCAGTGAGTGTTTTTGAATGAATGAATGAATGAATGAAGAAAAGGAGAAATGAATGAAGGCAGTCCTGGCCCGGAGAGCACCACCTTCCTGGCCGTATCTAGATCTCTCAAGCCAGGGGGAGAGCATCCAACCCTGTTTCTGTCTGTTTGATCACCTTCCGTCAAACACGCAGGCCCATTAGCCACACTGCCTGCATTAGGACATTTCCAGTCTATTTACGCTCATTTCCCGTAACTAAATAAACTGGAATGATGATGATGATGGTGAAAGTGCTACTATAATAACAGCGCCAACCATTCATACAGCATTTCATATTTTAGACAGTTTGAATGTGACTCGCCTGATTTGATGCTATGGGCTTGTTTGCTGCCTATTTAATGGGAATAGAGGGGCAGTTCTCAATTATCCTGTTTTCACAGAGGAAGAATTGCCTGAGGTACAGGGAGGGTAAAGTAAGTGACATGGTTCATACTGGAAACCATGTTTTGTGACTCGTTATTTTTTGTTTTCTTTGAAATCACATGGAATTGTCATAGTGGGGATATGCTCTTAGCTTTCTGTCACTTATTGCGAATTACTTATTTGGATCATTTCTATGAGAGTGATTCCCAGTTTTTTCAAATATAACAATCTGTTCTTCCTGCTTTAGAAAAAATCTTATGATTGAAATTTTGACAGAAAACAAAGAAGTGGAGAGAAGAACATAATGAATCCCTATGTCCTCATCGCTCGGCTTGTAACACGCGCCAAGCTACTAACAGTTTCATGTGTCTGCTGCTACCCCCTCAGCCTTTTACTAACATGACGGAAACATCAAAACCATTATCCCAACCAACAAAATAGTAATAATTCCATAATACAACCTGGTGCGCAGGTCGTGTTTAAATTCCCCCAGTTGCCACAACAATCAGTGTCCTTTTTTGTTTGTTTGAGGATCCAATCAAGTCCAGACGTTGTGATTGGTTTATAGGAGAATGTTAATCTGTAACATTCTCCGTCTTTTTAAAAATGTCATTTGTTTGTTGAGGAAATGGGATCATTTCTCTAGTAGAATTTCCTGTATTCTGGATTTGGCCGATTGCATCTTTCTGGTGTCGTTTGATATGTTTTTCAGTCCCCCATTTTTCAGAAACACTTTTCAACATGAAGACCTTTGTAGATTTTCTTCTCCCCATGCCTGGTCCACAATCCACACATATTAGTGTGAGTGTGTGTGTGTTTACTGAGAAAATTCAGAATGACAAAAGCTCACTGTGAATTCAATAATGCTATAATCTAAAACTGAATATTATTAATCACCACAGCATTACATATATTTGAAAAACAGGAGTGCAAAACATACATCTTTCTTATTCAGCCTTCAGACAATGTCTGTGGTACAGAATAAGCCAGGGATTCCCAAAGTCACTTGATGCCCCCTGCCAATCAGTGGCCACGAGCCTTAGAACAGCTTACCAACCGCTATTGTAAAATGGCAATTGCTGATAACAATTTAATTGCTATTTCTTTTAGAGGTGCTTGTATTTAGCAGGGCAAAAACGTTTCAAACCATAAACGAGTCTTTGGTTTGGGTCCATCCAGTAAGGCTGATGGGATTCTTAGGATTTCCTAGCTGCTCTTTCTCTGCAAGGGATTTAAGCAGTGGTGCTGCTAGAGCCACTGGCATGAGCTCATGAGAACCTATTATTGCATTTTCATAATATTTTATGTCAGTAACTTAAATAATGGATTGTGGGAGAATTTGTAGCAGGGAAATAAGCAAATGCCATACCTGCACTCCTGAGCCCCAGAGTTAATATATTTATCAACATACCACTGTATTTAGCCATTAAATAAGGGAGTTATATGAAGACAGTCTGAGGCATATTCTTCCCTCTCTGCCCTTACACACACTTTGCAGCATCAAAATAAAATAAACAATGTGTTTTCTTGTTGGCATGAGAGAGGCCAAGAAGATGGAACTTCCTTTTACAAACTTGTCTCTATCCCTTGCCAAACCTATCAGAAAAGCCCTAACTTAGAAAATATTTCTCTTTTCAACACTTCACAAAAGAGTTCTAATACTTTCCAACTGGGAAACACTGGGTCAGTCTGTCTGGTCTGCTACAGGGTCACCCGCTTTTGTAGTAAGTGGAGGACTCTCAGCCCATGTCCCAGCATGAGCTGTGACAGAGTGGACAAGACCAGGCTTCAGCTTTGGGGTCAAAGATGGACCCGGCTTGAACTTAATCCTTCAGCACGGCTTTCAGCTCGAGTTGTCTTGTTTATGAAATAGGGACAATGACAGCTATCTCATGGTGCTGTGCACACCTAACAACGTCATGCAGAGAGAGTGCCTCCGATCAGTACTCGGTAATTGAGAAGGATTTGTTTTAGTAATTCTTTTTACAGACAAATGTTACAGATATTCTACCCCATGACTTAGAGTTCATTCTACATGGTCCCTTGCCTGGCAATATTCTCAAATAAGCACCCACCCTAAGGTGAAAGTAAGGAGGGGCCACTTAAGTGGGGCTTCCAAACAGGTGTATCTGAAATGCTGCTTTCCTTAGGCATGGGAAAGCCAGCACCTGGGCCTGTTGTCTCTGGCTCAGAACAGCCTCTCACAGGGCTCCACACACCTAGTATGCCCAGCGAGCTGTCAGTATTGCCGCTTTATTTATGTGCCTTTCTGAAAATGTAGGGGGTAGGAGGGGGACTCTGAGAAAAAGCTGAGTTAGAGAAGGGGTCCTGAGAAGTTGTTGCCTGTTGGGGAAATATGATTGAGGAATTAAGGAAATGTGGCTCATAAGATCATCATTTTATTGTATCACCCAATATTGCTATATTAAAGACAGAAACAGGAGTTTTCAGGGTTTGGCCCTGAAAGAATGTGTGAACTCAGTGGTTCACTTATCAGA
>CAUYRT010052434.1:0-19263 GCA_963574885.1 Lepilemur ruficaudatus | reverse complement strand
GGGGTCTCAATAGGGGAAAGGAATTCCTCTAAAACTGATTTATGTGATTAACTGTACACCTCGGTAAATTCACTGAAAATCATTTAATTGTACACTTAAAATGGAGTAAACGCATGATATGTAAAGTATACTTCAATAAAGGGGAAAAAATGGACAAAAGATTTGAATAGACATTTCTCAAAAGATGACATACAAATGGCCAACAGGTATATGAAAACTGCTCAAAATCACTAACCATCATGGAAATGCAAAGCAAAACCATGATGAAATATCATCTTACCCTAGTTAGAATGTTATAACTGAAAAGACAAAAAACAAAACAAAACAAAAGGATGTCGGCAAGGATGAAGAGAAAAGGGAACTCTTTTACACTGGTGCCAGTCAGTCTGATCATTATGGAAAACAATATGGAGATTTCTCAAAAAACTAAAAATAGAACTGCCATATGATTTAGCAATTCCACTATTGGGTATAATTCAAGAAAAGGAAATCAGTATTTCAAAGGGATACCTGCAATCCCGTTTTTTTTTTTTTTTTTTTTTGCAGCACTATCCACAATGGCAAAGACGTGGAATTCATCTATGTGTCCATTAATGGATAAATGGATAAAGAAAATGGTATATATACACAGTGGAACACTATTATATTTGGCCATAAAAAATAAAATACTACCATTTGTAGCAAAATGGATGAAACTAGAGGTCATTATGTTAAGTAAAATCAGTCAGACACAGAAAGACAAATATCACATGTTCTCATTCATATGTGAAAGACAAAAAAAATTTTGATCTCTTGGAAGTAGACTGGAGAATGATAGTTATCATAGTCTGAGATGGGTGTCAGGGGATTGGGAGGTAAAGAGAGGTTGGTTAATGAGTACAAATATACAGTTAGAATAAATGTTTTGTAATATTTGATAGCAGAGAGGGGTGAATGTAATTAACAACAATGTATTGTATATTTCAAAATAGCTAGAAGAGAGGACTTGACATTTTCCTAACACATGGAAATGATAAATACTTGTGACAGATTCCCTAAATACCCTGACGTGATCATTACACATTCCATGCATGTAACACCATATATACCTTGCAAAAAAGTAAAAATATTACATATCCATTAAAATTCAAAAATACGTTATATCAATTCACTTATATACACACGTCTACAAGTATTTCTATTTGTAACCATCTGTATTTATATTAAGCTACACTTGAGTTTATACTGATGTCTCCAATCCATTACTGCATCAATCATTCTAGTTTTCTCCCTTTGCTTATCTGTAAACTCCCACTCCGACAGTGAACAACCTGGCTCCCACCATCTGCCATCCACTTAATTGTTACATTCTAGTATACATGTATAGCGACATCAACAGTCATAAATTATAATATGTTGATAATATATATGCTTGGTAAGATATAAGAGGAGTGTCATTTTACCTCCAGTCTTATGATGAGAAAAACAGGAGACAAATCCCAATTTGTCCTTCTACAAAATACCTGAGTACTCCTCAAAACATGAATGGTTATAAAAAGCAAGGAAATTAAGAATATGCCACATCCAAGAGAAGCCTAAAGAAATGTGACAGCTAGATGTAATGTAATGTGATTCTCTAGAGAGGATCTTGCAACAGAAAAGGGCATGAGGTAAAAACTAAAATAATCTAATCTATATAAACCATAGAATTCAATTAATTATACTGTTTTAATATTGGTTCAATATCTGTATCAATTGCATATTAATGTAAGATGTTAATAAAAGAAGACACTTCAAACCCAGTATTGTCTCCTCCAATTTTTATAAATATAAAACTGTTCCAACAAGTAAAGTCTGATAAGATTTTTTTAAAAACAACTATTTTTTTCTTCTTTATTGAAGTATACTTTACATGTCATGCCTTTGCTCCATTTTAAGTGCACAATTAAATGATTATTAGTGAATTTACCAAGATGTACAGTTAATCACATAAATCAGTTTTAGAGGAATTCCTAATTAGGGGTCTCTATTGAGACCCCTAATTCCCTTCCCCAACTACTTTTCAAGCATGCCCCTCCCCTCCACACTGCCCACCACATCTCTCAGACATTCTATTATAAAGACATCTGCACCCGAATGTTTATGGCAGCACAATTCGCTATTGCTAGGTCGTGGAAACAACCCAAGTGCCTGTCAATTCACGAGAGGATTATTAAAATTTGGTATATGTTTATGATGGAATATTACTCAATTTTAAGAAACAACAGTGAGCTAGCACCACTTATATTATCCTCGGTTAAGCTTAAGCCCAGTATTCAAACTGAGGTGACACAAGACTGGAAGAATGGACCCCACATGTACTCGCCATCAAACTGGTACTGACTGATTAACACTGTGGGGCTCAAATGGTGGTGGTGTTCACTAGGGATTCAGGGGGTGTGGGGTAGACCCACATAAAAACAACTATTTTTAATGTGGTCCAAAGTATACTATTTACATTCATAGACATCTGCAATTATGTTACATGATACTAATGAAGAAGACTTGTTAACTTTTAGCTAATTCCATAATTATGATATTGTTCCAGAAAAAATATACTTTTTTAAAAATCATTTTTAGTAATAAATTGTTGCCACCTGAAATTTGGCTCCGTGGTAAATTTCATATTTGACAGCCATGAAAAATATCATTAATAGTAGACTGGAATAAATGAAAAATAAAAATTTTAAATATATAAAAAGAATAGTTTTTATATTGTATAAAGCATCTAAACTAAATACTAGATGTAGTTTCAGAAAAAAAAAATCATAGTGTCAGTCAAAATTTTTAGTACCCTGGTGTAAAGCTGATACAGTTACAATAGCAAGGTGTATATGTTATTTGTGTATAATGTGTAACAAAGCATTTTGTTTTTCCAGTTTGAAATAACATATGTTTATTATGTTATAGTTTCTGTGTATCAGGAGTCTGGAAAGAACTTAGCTGGGTCCTCTTCTCAGTATCTCCCAGTGATAAAATAAAGTTATTGTCTGGGCTTTGTTCCTTCTTGAGATTAGGTTCCTCTTCCAAAATCTTGTGGTTGTTGGAAAAACTAAATTCCTTGCAATTGTAGGATGGAGGTCCCCATTTTCTTGCTGGCTCTTGGCTGGGACCCCTCTCAGCTGCTAGAGGCATTTCTAGCCATGTGACTATCTCACAGGTTCTTGTGAAAGTGGCTGCTTACTTCTTCAAAGCCAGCAGAAGAATCACTGTCTTCCCGAATGTCCCAATCTCTCCTTCAAAGTTTTTGTCTATGTCAGGTCTGCTTAGGATAATCTATTATTTGGATTAACTAAAAATCAATTGATTTGAGACCCTAATTACTTTTGTAAGACCCCTACACTCTTGCCATATAATGTAACACAATCACGGGAATGATATGCCATCATATTCATTCAAGTGGAGGGGACTATATAGGGCATGCATATCAAGGGTTAGGGATATTGTAGCTATATTATTAAAATTGTTCCTGGCACACATGATTTACTGCTTAGAATGTGGGTCATTAGGCTGTTTGCAACTGGTAAAATGTCTCATTTTAATTTGCAATGTTATATTTGTGATGTTGTGGTGTTTTATGAGTTAGGTTAACATTAAAACCCACATTTAAAAAAATTAGAAACTAAGACATAAAAAGGTTTAGTAATTTGTTTGTAGACAGAGCTAGGAAGTAGTATAGTGTGGATTTGAACTTAATTCTCCGAACCTCAACTCAAACTATTCTCTGTGATATCAATTACCTAGTTAATTCTTCACCAGTTATTACTGTGGCACTAAGAGATGGAAAATGCTATGCTACGTATGTTTATAAAAATTATGCCATTTAATTAATAAGCAATTTTATCAATTTATTCTCTATGTAGAAGACATGTGATTGGCTTACTCAGTTAAATGTGAAAGAATTCTGATAGAATTATTGTTAAAACGTTGAAATTGAAAATTAAATTTTTAATGTTTTGTTGAAAATAATTTCAGATTTACTGAAAAGCTACAAGAATAATACTATTCTATTAGTTTGGGTAAGAAATAGATTTCCAAAATAGTAATATGTCACTAGCCTGTCATTCCTAGAAAAATAAATAGGACATTCTCTTAGGTAACCATATAATTATCAACAGGAGGAAATTAACATTGGCACAATACTTAATCTGTAGACCTTAATCATAATTTGAGATTGTCCTAACAGTTTCTCTTATATGGAGAGGAAGTACAGATTAGCTGTTCTATTCCACTGACAAGTCTCTTTACTCTTCTTTAATTGACAGCAGTTTCTTTCTCTTTTTCTTTTGTGACATTGGCATTTTGGGTAAATTCTCTCATGAAATATCCCTCAATTCTGCTTTGGTTGATTTATACCTCATGAACAGATTCAAGTGTTTCATTTATGGATCAAATAGCCCATAAGTGATATGTTTGTCTCAGTGCATCCTAATCAAGAGACTCATACTGACTATTTGCCCCACTGCTGCGCATTTTAACTTTAATCACTCAGTTACGATCATGCCTGCCAATATTCTCCACTCAAAATTTATTTAACTCATTCTAATCAATAAGTATATTGTGATGATATACTTTAAGATTATTAAAAATAAAGTATTAATCTTTAAATTTTAAATGCTAGCTTTAGTATTCATTAATAATCCTTGATTGAGACAGTTATTGTTATGTTGTTTTCAAATGACGATCTTTATAATTTTGTCATTTCTTCAACATATTTTAGTTGTCTTTCTACCATAATAGCTTTATTCCTTATTTATGTTCTCATGTACTAATTTATTTATATCAATATGAGTTCATTGATTCTTATTTTATTCAATATATTGTAAGTGTTATATTTACTTACGTTATTTATTTGAGACTCAAATTGTCCTGAAGGGCCCATTAGAGAATCCTTCCTATTGACTTCTGTGCCCTTTTGATGTATCTTCATCATTCTTTAAGCACTATCTGAGTGTTTGACACAAGAATATTTTCTAGGATCAACTAATCTAGCCCTGGCCTCAGTGATGTCATGAAGGATCTCTAGCTCCTTTTAGTAAAGAATTTTGTGTAGAAACCTAAATCTGGACACCAGTTGTGCTCAGTGTTATTAGAGGTCATTTCTTCTAGCCTGTCTCAGAGAAAAGAGCTAGCAAATAGATGAATCAATAGACATGCATTCACACATATTTGTAATTACCTTTTCTATTTCAACATATCTCTACCTCTATCTATATCTACTGCAATTCAACATCCTATTTATATTTGTAATATCCTATTCTATATTTGTAACTTCTTCCTCTGACAGTGACCAATTTGAATCTCATTATCCACAATCTATTACTCAGTCCTAGATTTCATAGAGTGCTTTTTGCAATGCTAACATCTAAAATATAGAAAAATGAAGCAGTTAACTAAAGCACAGTATTTGTATTTAGCCTAAGAGCATATAGTGCAAATATTCTTAGGATTTTTTCTCCTTTAATATAGTCATGCTACTTTATGAAATACACTCGAATCCATATATTTATGTTCATATTAATATTAATATTTTTCTCTATTCTTTTTTATTTTTTGAGTATGTGAAACATCAATATAAATTTTAAAGTCAGACTATTAAAAGGTATAAACAGAAGTATTTTTCCCAGTCCCTGTCATTTCTATTCTTTCTCCCCTTTATGCACTCATTACAGTGTAAATAATATTGGACAGTAATATTTATACCTCCTGTGTTTCTTTATCATTTTATGTCTGAGCAGATATATATGTATTATATTTTCTTTTATTTTTTCACAAAGTATTATTTCTTTGTTATGTACAGATACTTTTTAAATTTTCTTAAAAATCATTCAATATCAATTCCTATAGATCATTTTCATTCTATTTTACACTTGCATAATGATTATGTGGATATACAAGTTTATTAATCACTCTTCTATGTATGGTCATTGAGAATATTTCCTATATCATGCAATTATAAACAATACTGTAATGAATAACTTTGTGCAAATGTATTTTCATATGTTGGAAGTGGATCTTCAACATAAACTCCTAGAAGGGAAAAATTTTGAGCTATAAAATAAACCTATATGCTGTTTTGTTAGATAGATTCTTATCCATAAGTGCTGAACTAATTGGTATTTTCACTAGAAATGTATGGGAGTGACAGTTTCCCTACAGCCACATTGACCAATTCATAGAATTTTGGAACTGGCAAAGAACATGAGGATGATTTATTCAACAACTTCTTTTTTTGCAGATGAGAAAAGAATATGCTACTTAAGGTTGGGCTACCCTTGCTTAATTTTTAATGGAAATAGTATTCTGACACTGCATTGAAGGAAGATAAAGTATGGCACAGCTGAGGTTAGAGTTATAAAACCTAATTCTGTTTCTGCAGAATTGATGAAATCAGTGTAAATTCTGTTTTTGGAACATTCATACCTCTATAATGATGAGTAAGCTGACACTTTGTTACACCTCAATTTCTCAAACAGGGAGAGTGCTATCTACTCCCAGTTTTAAAAAAATAGCCCAACTCACTATGAGGTATAATTTCTAAATAAATAGATTTTATTTTTTTAAATTTCTTAAAGGCATTTTGAAAATATATTTTATATTATTTAAATGATATTTTTAAAATGAGATCTACAATACACAAGAAGAACAGAAGAAAATATCATTTCCCTTTTGATGGGGAAAAATAGATGTTATTTCCCAAGGATTATATGTATGCTATATAGTTCGCAACTGCATTAATTCCAGTAATATCATATCATGACCCAGTTTTCAATTTTTCCACATAGATTTATAGGCTCAAACAGAGATGATACACAATCTCTGGACAGAATTAGTGTATTCTGCTCTGCATAAGCCTCCATGTCTGATTTCCTTGCCTTAATACTTTTGCAAACACATTATGACATGTCTTGCACTATACAATTACTATTTGTAAATGAAATATTAATGACGTTTGGATATGCTCATTACCATAGCTGACATTTCAGATTCATTCTATGATATGCATATAATTCAGTTTGATAAACATACAATGCTGATTTATTTGGGTACTTGGAACCACAAAAGTCTTTAAAGGAATTCCTTTTTTCTCCCTAATGTAACATCTGAAGCGTTACATTCTCATCCCTCCTGCAAATGCAATCTACTTGTCACACTTAATTTTACATATCCTTTTAGATCAGGCTTTGAGTTTTACATGGTAAAATGCAGAGTTCTAATCTGATTTGTATATTTGATATTTGATAATGAATACATGAACATTTTTGACAAAAAATCATTAAGTTAACTAGAAATAAATGCTATTTTAATCACTTTTTTGGGTATGTTAACACTATGGATACATTATTTAAAAAACTAAACCAGACATTTATAATGTTCTTTTTATAAATAAACCAAATATTTGTTGGGAGAATCTTCATATTTAATGAAAAATCTATCATCTAAGTTTTTTATTGCTTCTTTATTAAAAAAGTGCTCTAATATCATTTTTATGTTTTTGAAAGCTACTGATTTCTATCATGAATTTTACGTGTAATATAACACATTAGTATAAGAATTTTGATATAATACATGCACATTCAAGCAATGTCTGATATAATTATTTTTAATCCGTCTTTTCTCTCTGCTCTATTTTGTTTCTCCTTTTCTTATTTTCCATTGTTTTCCTACAAAGCTGATACAAGCACACACAATAGTATAAGTATCACTTAAAATCGTATTTCTTGTTTACGGAACAGCTTTACACACATTATATTTTCTGGAATTTAAGCTTTAAAGATTATTGAAGATTAAAAGGCTCATCACATTTCATATAATTCACACATTTTGTTGTGAAATTACTGACAGAATAAATATGGTATTGTAAATTTGCCCCAATCAAAGCTTAAGTAATACACAACATTTCCTGCTACAGTAGAATACTTGGAGGAGGATTTTTAATCCACACCACTAGTACCTAAATAGCATTATATAAGAAGGATTTTATCCTAGTACTTCTTAGTTAGTATTTTCCTTTGAGTTCACTCAACATTATATATTACAAATGATGTAACAACTTTGAAAATTGCATGGTTAGCACATGATTAGAAGCCTAGTCAAGTGGCTTTTATAGGTTTAGTAAAATTTGTGTTCTTCATTTAAATTAATATTTTATAGTGTATATCAGCATGATATTGCTTTAGGAGTTATTGGGCAAGTCAATGAAAATGCAACATCATTGTGTTCTAATAATAATAAAAAAAGAAAAAAAAGAAAAGAAAAAGAGTCAAAGCTTTATTCCTAATTGGAAACTGTTGAGTTGGCAACAAATATATACCTCCCAACACTACAAGTAAGGAATTTTGAGGGCCAAGCATGGTGGCATATGCCTGTAGTCCCAGATACTCAGGAGGCTGAGGCAGATGGATTGCTTGAGCCCAGGAGTTTGAGGTTGCTGTGAGCTAGGCTGATGCCAGGGCACTCTAGCCAGGGGAACAGAGTGAGACTCTGTCTCAAAAAAACAAAAAAGAAAAAGAAAAAAGAAAATTACAGGCCAATATCTCTGGTGAACATAGATGTAAAATCCTCAACAAAAGATTAGATAACAAAAATCAATAGAACATAAAAATAAAAATAAACCATGATGAAGTTGGATTTATCCTAAGGATGCAAAGATTATTCAACATACACAAATCAATCAATATGATACATCATATAAACAGAATAAAGGACAAAAATCATATGATTGATCATGTCAATAAATACAAAAAAGCATTTGATAAAATCAAACATTCTTGGCAGAGCACAGTGGCTCATGCTTGTAATCCTACCACTCTGGGAGGCCGAGGAGGGAGGATCGTTTGAGCTCAGGAGCTTTGAGACCAGCCTGACCAAGAGCGAGACCCTGTCTCTACCAAAAATAGAAAAATTAGCTGGGCATGGTGGTACATGTCTGTAGTGCCAGCTACTCAGGAGGCTGAGGCAGAAGGATTGCTTGAGCCCAGGAGTTTGAGGTTGCTGTGAGCTAGGCTGATGCCAGGGTGCTCTAGCCAGGGGAACAGAGTGACACTCTGTCTAAAAAAAAAAAAAAAATCAAACATACTTTCATGATAAAAACTCTCAACAAATTATATATGAAAGGAATGAATCTAAACACAACAAAGCCCATATATGACAATCTCACAGCCAACATTCTGAATAGAGAAAAGTTAAAAACTTTTCCTCTGAGAACTGAAATAATACAAGGAAGCCCATTTTTACCACTCTTATTCAACATAGTACTAGAAGTCCTAACCAGGGCAATTAAGCAAGAGAAATAAATGAAAGACATTAAAATTGGGGAACAAGAAGTCAAAGTGTCCCTGTTTGCTGATGACATGATCTTATATAGAGAAAAACCTAAATACTAGACCAAAAAACTCTTAAATCTGATAGACAAATTCAGTAATGTTGCAGGATATAAAATCAACATAGAATCATAATTCAAACTATCACCTGTGGATGCTATGAAATCTCTATATACATAAACTCAAAAACTTGGAGGAAATGAACAAATTTCTGGAATCACACGACCTTGCACGACTCAAGCAGGGATAAATAGAATCCCTGAACAGACAAGTGATGAGCAACTGGATTGAAGCAGAAATAAAAATATTCCAACAACAACAACAAAAAGCCCTCCACCAGATGAATTCACAGCCAAATTTTATCAGACCTACAAGGAAGAATTGGTACTCATACTGCAGAAATTATTCCGTAACACTAAGAAGGACTGAATCCTCCCTAGGTCATTCTATTGAAGCCAGTATCAACTTGATCCCAAAGACATGAAAGAACACTACAACAACAACAACAACAAAAAAAAAAGAAAGAAAGAAACAAAGAAAGAAAGAAAGAAAGAAAGAAAGAAAGAAAGAAAGAAAGAAAGAAGAAAACTACAGACCAATACCCCTGTGAATATATTATAGACACAACAATACTCAATAAAAAACTAGCAAACCAATTTAACGACACGTGAAAGAAATAATCCACCGTGAGCAAGTGGGCTTCACCCCAGGGATGCTAGGATGGTTCAACATTCATAAATCTGTAAATGTGAACCACCAAATAAATAGAAGCAAAAACAAAGATTGTATGATCACCTCAATAGATGCAGAAAAGACATTCAACAAAATTTAGCACACTTTCATGATAAAAACCCTCCACAAACTAGACATTGAAGGAACAAAACTCCAAAGATTCCATCAAGAGTATCCTAGAATAGATGAATAAACCCAGCAAAGGCTTAGGGTACAAAATCAATGTACACATTAGGTATTATTCCTATACACCAATAATAGTCAAGCTGAGAGTCAAATCAAAGACTCAATGCCAATCACAATAGTGACAAAGAAAATAAAATAGCTAGGAATGTATATTTAACCAAGGAGGTGAAAGATCCCTACAAAAAGAACTATGAAACACTAAGGAAAAAAAAAATCACAGAGGATACAAAGAAATGGAAAAACATATCTTGCTCATGGATTGGTAGAATTGACATTGTTAATATGTCCATACAGCCCAAAGTCATTTATAGATTTAATGCAATCCCTATCTAAATACCAATGTCATATTTCACAGATCTAGAAAAAATAATTCTATTCTTTGTTGGGAACCTGAAAAGTGCCCAAATGGACAAAGAAGTCTTAAGGAAAAGCAACAAATCTAGAGGCATAATATTACCAGGTCTCAAACTATCCTCCTACAAGGCTATAGTAAACAAAATAGCATGGTTTGGCACAAAAATAGAGACATTGACAAATGAAAGAGAAAATAAAATTCAGATATTAAACCATTCTCACAGAGCCAACGTATCTTTGACAAACCAGACAACAACATACACTGGAGAAAAGAAGCCCTATTCAATAAATTGTGCTGGGAAAATTGAATAGCCACCGGCATAAAAATGGAACAGGATCCATATCTCTCACCACTCACAAGAATTAATACAATGGATAAAATACTTAAATGTAAGGCATGAAACTATAAGAATTCTAGAAGAAAATGTTGGAAAAATTCTTATAGATAGATATTGGCCTAAGCAAAGAATTTATGAAGAGGACCCCAATGGCAATCATGGCAACAATAAAAATAAATTAATAAATAAATAAAAAATGGGACTTGATTAAATTAAAAAGCTTCTGCACCAGTAAGGAAGCAATCAACAGAGGAAATAGAAAACCTACAGAGTGGGAGAAAATATTCATAGGCTATACATCCGATAAAGGGCTAATAACCAGAATCTACAAAGAATTCAAGCAAATCAGCACGAAAAAATAAAACAACCCCATTAAAAACTGGACAAAATAGATGAACAGAAGCTTTTCAAAAGGAGATAGACAAATGGCTACCAAACATTTGAAAAAATGCTCAACATCACTAATCATCAGGGAAATGGAAGTTAAAATCATAATGAGATATCACCTTACCCATGTTAGAATGGCTGTTATTAAAAGTTCCATAATAGTAGTTTCTGGTACTGATATAGAGAGAAAGGAGTGTTTATACATTGTTGATGGGACTGCAGATTAATACAACCCCTGTGGGAAACAGAATGAAAATTTTTCAAAGAACTAAAAGTAGACCTACTATTTGATCCAGCAATCCCACTATTGGATATTTACTCAAAGGAAAAGAAGTCATTTTATCAAAAAGACACCAGTATTTGAATGTATATTGCAGAACAATTCACAATTACATAGATGTGGAATCAACCCGTGTCCATCAATTCATGAGTGGATTAACAAAATGTGGTATATGTTAGTCCTTTTGCAACAATTTGGATGGAACAAGAGACCATTATCGCAAGTGAAGTATCTAAAAAATGAAAAAAACAAACACCACATGTTCTCACTATTAAATTGGAACTAACTGATAAACACAAGCACACATATGCACATAAGGAAGTAAAACTCAGTGGAAATCAAGCATGGCTGAAAGGGGATGTTGGGAGGGCAAAAAAACAACCTAACAGATACTATGAACACTATTTGGTGATGGGCATACCTATAGCCAGCATTCAATTATTGCAATAATGATCCATGTAACATAAAATATTTATACTCCCTTAAAGTTTTGAAATTTAAAAATGTAAATTAAATTAATAAATAACTTACATAAATTAAAAAAAAAACTTTACATAGATACAAAGATTGAAAATCATGCTTGTAGAATTAATGCAACAGAAATAACTGGAGCACCAGTCTCCAAACTTTTTGATCACAGATCTCCTCAGTAAAATATGTGAGCATTCACCCCTATTACGTGTATATTTATTTGTTTATAATTATATCAATGTACTACTGTCCTTAGCTATTCTTATTTGGTACAATATGTGATTGATCATTAACAATTATAGATTTTTTTTTTAAGTCTTCATGATGGAAATTTTTTCATGATTATTTTATGATGTGACAGAGAAAGAATTAAAAAATTAGGACTAGGAGTAAAATAAAAAAGTTAAAGCCAGAAATCTAAAGAATTTGAGGACCATCCTCTATGTAAGCACTGCACCAGATTGAGTGGATAATAAATAGAAAGGCAATGATGACTTTAAAAGCACAAATTTCTGAGACATTTTTCCAGAATCTGTTGATTTCTTCTGTTAATCTTACCATTTTTGTTGCTATTTATACAAAGTCTGAAAGAAAAACAATCTATTTCTTTCCTATGTGTACTATGCTTTCCTAAAATCACAAGACTTTTTATATTATTTATTGATTTTTTTCAATGTGTATTGACAGTTTGATTATAGACTGTCTACAAAGCTAACTGTGGTAACAGTGAAAACTATTCTCTTTTTTTATCTTTAGTTATGGACCTTTGAGATATTGAAATATAGCTTAATGTGTGTACCTGAAAATGCTTTAGATAAAAAAAGTCTGATGAAGTAAAAAGCAGCAGTATTAAATTGATTGAAAAATTGGTTACTGTTGCTGAACTATTTGGATTTGAATCCTGTCTTTATCATTGACTTCATATTTGAACCCTGACAAGTTACTTAAATTTTGTAAACCTTGGATTATTTAATTCTAAAATAAATGTAATATCATCTTCTTCATAAAATTGTTACAAGGATTACAAAAAACAGTACACATAAAAGATCATTAGCATCTTCTGCAAGGTAGCAAGCACTCAGTAAATGTTAGCTATTATTATTCTTGATATATTATTTGAATTACTATATCAAAAGAAAATAAATTGGAAGCAAATGGATGTTTTGTTGGTGAGATGTAGACCCAGAGGTTTTGCTAAGCCATTCTTTCTTCATAATTGGCCAAATAAAGATGATGAATAGCTTACAAACCTGCTGATAGAGCATTTCTTAACTGATTCAGAATTGAGCATTTTCCCAAGTTTGTACCTCTTCCCTTCTGCAAAAAGAAAAAAAACCCTACTCTTGAATTTATAAATGGGTAGCAGAAGAAAGAGCGATGTTATTTTCTTCTCTTGGTTGGCAAGTTGGGAGAATTTCAGTCTGGGTGTTCAAGTAGTCACCTTCCCTTGGTATCATGATGTAAACCAACCCTTAGTCTGATAGATACCGGGGGAAGGGGGGGCAGAGGTAAAGAGACAGGACACAGAGAATGATAAAGAGCTCACCAATATCTTTTAAGCTGTGGATCATACTTCCTGACATACCTGGACTTCCATGCAAAACATGCAATGAATATCCCCCTTGCTTAATCTAGTTTGAGTTTCAATTCTTGTTATATGTAATTCAACTGTTTCTGCTTCTAATTTATAATTAAATAAGTAATAACTACAAAGAATTTACTACCCTTGAAAAAAATAAATAATAATTCTTAAAAACCTTTCTGAAAAGGAAATAGAATAAGAGAATTTGTCTCATGTGGTATGTAATAAATATGTAATAAGAATATGTTGTTAACCATGGACTACAATTTATCACATTACTTAGTTCTATACAATATAAGATTTCCAGAAAGTAATGGGAATTTTTATTAATCCATGAGGTAGGAAAGCTTAAGTGATATATTTCAAAAATACACACATGCATACATTATTAAGATCAATAAGACATTAAAATTGAAATGCACTAAAATAACAATATTTAGACAAATTAAACATTTATACCAGGAACCATTCTATTTTCGATAAACAACTGAATCAAATATTGGGCTTAAATTTTAATTCATCGCCTTTATACAAGCAAAAAACCTTGATCATAATCAGCCAAGTGTTCCTAAAATAAATGAAATTAACAAATAGAATGACATGATTAATGAAAGATTGATATAGAAATCTTCAAACAAATATATTTTTTCCCCAGAGACAAACCTTTTTAGAAGATAGCAAAGCCAAATTGTGTTTTGACAAATCTTTCCCGCAATGCTTTATCTTGTGTTATATCCCAGTTGAATGAGTCTCAAAGGCTATAGCAATATGGTTATTCATTTGAGGACATCATATTTTAATATTTGAATTAACATCGGAAAAATCTCCTGGGAAACTCTACTTTCCTGGATGTGTTAAATCTTCAAATTTCTAGGAATTCAGAAAATTAAAAAAAATAGAATTTTATGATTAAGTATCTACTTATCTATATTGATAAATGAAAAGAGAAACAATGGAAATGTCTAAAAATTATCAAATTATTTTTAAAGTATTCCAACTCTAACATCAAAAGCAAATGGATAGCGAGTTTGATCTACACAAGAGAAAATGGCTAATTTATTGATATCAACAGACACTCCTTATGGATTTGAAGACTATAGAGTCAATATACATTTTTACTAAGCAATTAGTTTTGAAACCACACACATACACACACATACCTGCACAACCTCAGATTGTGACATTCTTACTTAAAAATGACATTATTATTTTGTGAGTTTGGGAGGTAGTGGAACACAATTTTCACTTTTAGCTTTCAGAGAACACTATAGTTTTCCCTTAAGCAGATTTTTTGGAATGAAAATCTCTTTAGTTACTTTTCATTGGTTATTTACTTTTCCTGGGAGGGGGGATAAAAAAAGAAGGAGAATTCTGAAATCCCTTACTGAACAGGAAATTGAATAAGAGAATTTTCATCATTTGGTTTGGATCCCAGTGTTTGTTCTCCTTTCCTCTAGTGTCTCAGTATGCTGGTACACTGCTGAAAGTTTACTTTGTTGTGACTAACAAAAAAATGTAATGGAAAAAACTGTTGTCTGAGGCTTGTAGCCAGAATCTCATAACACATGGCAGCATCAGCTGGTGTTTTTTGGAATCCAAAGTGCACAAGTGAAATGATATACACTTAAAAATCATAAATGCATATTTCTTAAATATTAAAGTTTTAGAATGGTTAATGTGCTATTAAAATTAGAAAAATAAGAGCAGAGTAATTTTCCAAATTTTGACTACAATAAAGATTTAATTTAATCTAGAAAAATAAAACAGGTATCTCACATAGATATTAATTATCTAGCGAGGATGATAGAGCATTATGCATATTTTGCTGCTCATGGAAGTAAATGTAAAATAATTTTAATTCAATTGGAAGTAGAATTGGAGTAACTCTTTAGTTCCACTTATTAGGAATGCTATATCCTTGAGAGATACCTTTAGGTCTCCTCTGGCCCCTAAGCAGCCAAGATTAATGGCTAGAGGTGATTTAAAATGTACCTTCTCTGATAGGCACATTTATGTTTTATCTGGTTACTCCTCTACACTTCTATGAGAAGCAGAATTTCATGTAAACATTTTGAACATTATCATAGGCCAATAGAAAAAATACTTTGAATTACAAGCACTTTTCTACATCCCTAAAAGTATATATACTATGTAAGTGGTAGCTTATTCAATTTAAACTAACAACGCCTAACTAGGTGTCCTATGCATTAAAAAGATATAAATATTAAAATGACTAATAAAACCTGTGAAAAAATATGTATATATATGATGACTCATATTTTTGGTGCGCTTTTCACAAAAAAGGAACCTATAACTTGGAATCATGTGACTGGTGGACAGATAAAGGAAAAAGTGTCAAGGTTCGCAAAAGAAAATTAATCCACATACATATTCAGAGACAGCCAGAAATTTATAAACAGGTCCACAAAGGCATATTGAATTCGCTGATGATCTTGGTGGCTGTAGAAGGTAGTCAACTTTAGGAAGGTTATGACAAGGATTAATTCAGAAGTTAAAAAAGTTGTCAACAATGGAAGATTATTAGTTCATGGAGAGTGGAGTCTATATAAGAAAGATGGAGTATTAACAGCAGCATGCAGAACTGGAAAGAGAAGCTTGAAACGAATTGGATATGGAGAAACAGGTATTATTCAGAGCTCAGAGAAGAGTTCTCATCTCAGATTTTAGATGAGTCTAGGGAAGTAGATGGAGAATCTACATATGAAAAATAAAGTCTGAAGTGCAGATAATTCTGATACAAACAGCAAGGTTGGCAGTTTGAAGCTACACAGGTATTTAAAATGCTCTAGACCAGGTATAACTTCAGTTATTGAGACACCATATCAGGTCATTTAGAAATGTATTGCCTTCCTCAATACTGATTTTTATTATTCTTTTATTCAAAAATATTAAATATTTGTTTACAATCACTGTTTTAAGTTCTAAAAATGCTTAGAAAAGCATGAGAGACCAAGTGCTACTCTTTTAAGAACCTTACAAGCCATATGAGAAATTAAAAAGATTAACAAACAAATAACAGATTATATCAGATTATGAGTTTTAAATTAAATAATAACAATATGTTTAAAAGTGTGGTAAATCATTATTATTTCATGGATTGCATAGGTAAACTATTTTAAATATCTGATATTTCAGCAGAAAAGTGAAAACAAAATGAATAAGAGAGAACTTTATTATACTCAAAGTCAAGAAAAGTATGCTTCAGACTAGAGAGAAGCAAAAGTAGAAATTCAGAAATGGAAAATTTGTGTTCCCTAAGAGAAAAAAATTAATCAGTGTGTCTATAGAAAAATGTTCATCATGTAGGACAATGAAAACCCTTTTGGTTATACAGTAGAGATTGAAATGTGAGAAAAGACTATGCAAAACATTTTTGGAAATATTTTCAGTAGTTTAATAGCATTTATGCGGTAGCACTAATGTCACAAAAGAGAAGGTGAAAATATAAATTGATAGAAAAATGGCAATATTTTTTAAATACTTTGATGTGAATAATAATGGGGAAAAAAGTAATAAGAATGACAGATCTATTATTTGAGTAACTGGGTATATAATGTTATAAATAATTTAAGATGGGAAAGATTGGACAAGACAATAGTTTATAAAAGTGTAATGCAAATTAAAAATTCTATTTTGGTCATATTAAATACGAGATGCTTATTAGATATCCAATCTCCTATCTAGTAGTTTATGGTAGAGATTTAAGCTCAGGGAAGATGTTGAGACCAGATAGCTAAATGCTAATAAGCCTAGAAGTGTCATGTAAAGTCAGGGGTTTGAATGAGATTGAGATAGTAAAGAAAATAAAGAAAACTCTGAGGCATACAATAGCCCCTCCTTATCCATGATTTCAATTTCTGAAGTTTCAGTTACCTGCAGTAAACCACAGCTCAAAAATACTGTATGGAAATTCCAGAAATAAACAATTCGTAAGTGTCAAATTACACACCCTTACAGGAGTTGTGTGATGAAGTCTCACACAATCCCTTCGGGTGTGAATCATCCTTTGTCCAGCATATCCATGCTGTACATGCTCCCCTTCCATTAGTCACTTGGTAGTACTCTTGATTATCAGATTGACTGGCATGCTATTGCGGTGCTTGTGTTCAAGTAGCCCTTATTTTACTCAATAATGGCCCCAACGCTTAAGAGTAGTGATGCTGGTGATTTGAATATGCCAAAGGGAAGCTGTTAAGTGTTTCCTTTCAGTGCAAAGGCAGAAGTTCTTGATGTAATAAGAAGGGAAGAAAGTCATATGCTGAGTTTGCTAAGATCTTCTGTAAGAATGAATCTTCTATGAATAAAACAGTGAAGAAAAATAAATTTATGCATAGTGTATATAGTATAGACTTTGGTATAAGCCTGGTTCAAGCATCCAATGGACGTCTTGGAATGTATCCAAGGAGGGACTATTCTATTTAATTTTATAGGACAGAAAGATGAACTAGAAAGGAAATTATCAGAGAAAACCATAAAAGTGTAATGTTACCAAAACTATGAAGGAAATGACAAGAAGCAGGGAAAGGAATTAGGTTCAATAAGAATGAAGAAATTTTTAGCTATATGGATATATGATTACATTAATAAGAGGGGTTACAGTAATAATCCAAATTTTAGGTCAGTGAGCTAGAGCAAGCTTGAGCTACAATTTTACGTAATTATGAGGAGTAACCGGTAATTAGGTGAGGAAAGCAGGAGGAAATATTCTGGATAACTTAAACACATGGCGTGATTTTTGTTAAAGGGAAAGAAAAAGAAATGATTGAACAACAGAGATAGAAAATAGGAAGGATACATATTACAATTATCGTAACTAAACCAAGTAGGGATATTTTGTGATAAAAAAACAACTTGCAATTGATGATTCTGTAGGTTAAGGAGCAATCTGCAAGGGTCAGTTAAATCTGGGGTTGGGGAGAAATATTTAATAAAAAGACTGAGAAAAGTTTGACAAATGCAGATTTGGAGTTCTAGTGGAAGGACTTAAGAGGACAAGTAAAAGGAGAAATGAGTTAGACCAAGCTGCACAAACCAATATGAAAATAAAAGCCTTGGCAGTGATGGGGGAGATTACTTGTGGCAGTAGTAAAACATGTGAGGCATGATATGATTACGACTCACATTCTAATTATGGCATGTTGTCAAATGGTTCAAACAAATGTGTGCACTTAAGTTTCATAAGATGATTGGAATGACCAATAAGTTTGTAGTTTGGAGAAAAGAACACTTTTATGGGAAAAGAAAGCAGTAAAAGCTTCAAAAGTATCTTATCTGCAGCGCAGCTGGAAATAAAGCCAATAACCCTTTATAAAGTACATATTATTAACCAAACTCTAAAGATAAGGAAAATAAATCACTGAAAGTTTAAATGTGTTCTTCAGTGAAAACATCTAATAGTCCTTATACTTCTGGGCATATTTGACTAGCTGGGACTATATTTTAACTTCTTTGAGGGCAATGAGAAGACTTGGAGAAATATGTCAGACAACTGTCTTTGGACATTGGACAGCAGACAGCACAAGACTGTGAGCCCTGAGAAAATGAAAAGAGAAAAGAGGTGAACTCTAAAAT
>CAUYRT010052431.1:0-85832 GCA_963574885.1 Lepilemur ruficaudatus | reverse complement strand
GAATAATGGGCTCAAGCTTAATCCAGGACAACACAAGAGGTTCCAACCCACTGTCATTTCTTAAAATTGAGTAATATTCCATTGTGAACAAATACCAGATTTTAACAATCCACTCATGCATTGATGGGCACTTGGGTTGTTTCCATGACCTAGCAATAGTGAATTGTGCTGCCATAAACATTCGGGTACAGATATCTTTATAACAGAATGTCTTATGCTCTTAACTCATAGTCAATAAATTTTAAGTACACACCCAAGTCCTCATCTTAGGCATTTTTCTCTTTGCCTAGATGTCTGTTTTTCTTTACTTAAAAACTCTTTGAAAATCATACGTTATCCATGAAGCTTCTCCAGTGGAGTCCAAGTGGGTCTTTCTTCGGCATTCAGGAAAGAAACTAATAGGAAGCAAAATAGACGCATCAACAAGAAAACTCTTTGTCTTTGTTGCTTCTGGCAGGCACAAAACTCGTAGGAGTCAAGAATTGGATTGTAGAAACTTAGCTCATGTGCTCACACCTGCAATATTACCAAATGGGGAATTTAACAAATGTTTATTCAGTGCTTACAATGTGCAAAGTTCTGTGCTAACGTGGAGTAAGAGCTACATAAACCGAAAAGGTGTAGACCAGGCCTTTCAGCTTACGTCTGCTTGGTTCTTACAAGGCTTGTCTTATGAGGTAAACTTCTGGAATCCTCCATTTTCCTTAATAATCACAAACCTCAGGGCATGATGTCTCAGCCTCAGGTCTGTGTGAATAAAAAGAAAAGAAAAACATGTGTTGAGTGTTCCTTCATGCAAGGCATGGTGCTAGCTACATATATAGCATTATTTTATTGTAATCTACATTGCAACCACACAAAGTAGACATCATCCTCATTTTTCAAATGAGGAATTCAGACTGTGTGAATAGTTCAGTAGAAATTTAGCAGCACACATATAATCATCAAACACCTTCTGCATCTTGTTTTATTTTTGTTTTAGAAGTTTGGCATAGGATCCTGTTTGGTGAGAGAAGAGGCTGCCCATATGTTTAGAGTTGGCTGATGGTTATTATGATTAAGAATCTGTGTGTGTGTGTGTGTGTGTGTGTGTGTGTGTGTGTGTGTTTGAGATGGAGAGATGAATTTAGGATAAATTTGCATCACTTTTAAAGGTAGATCTAGGCTAATGCTAATTTTATAGTTCAAAAGAAGGAAATAAGTCCAGTTTGGTGTGAAGGCAGTAACATTGGCTATCTCTAGCAGAAAAAAAAAAAAAATGGTGAGTCCAGGCAGGCAGTCTAGTGAAGGTCAGAGAACTGCAGCTTATTCCTGCGAGGCCAGAGTGGTCACAGAGATGCGGTCAGTCATGACATCTCAGCCTCAGACATAATCGAAGGGTCCTCTCAGTCTCTGCTCCCCTAATGCCTTTATCCCCTGTATTCCAGAGCAAAAGGGAGAAAAGCAAAATTGAATCTGAAGGCAGACTCCACGTGACCAGTTTAATTAAATGTAAGAGTGGTCGCTGTGTGAGGCAAGAGGAGAAAACTCAGGAGAAAGGATGTGACATCGTTTGAAGCAGGGAAGCCGAGGACATACACTAGAACAAGACAATAAAATAAGGAAAAACTCCAGACTGCCTCACATGCTGGAACATCTGCCTTCCATTTAGACTTAAACTCCACTGCAGATGTATTTAATAGAGATCTGGCGAGAAGGACAAAGAGGGTAATACTAGTGATTTTTTTTTTTTTTAATTAGTGATCAATCTTCCCTTTGTGCTTCAATGGAAACAGAACGAGGTGAGCTCCAATGGACAGGACGGCTTGCTTCCTGGGCTAGACCACTGTGCCATCTACCCCCCTGAAAATGGCCAGCATTTCATCAGAGTGTGGTTCTTCTGCATGTTGGCTTGTGTTAACAAAACACTTAGCAATAACAATCCCACCTGATGTGGCTGTATTAATTAATATATAGGTCTTGCGTAGTTCCATCTACGCAAACGCCTGGAGAATAAGTAGTTGACAGGCCAGTATTTATAACAAAATTGCTCAGCCCACACGTCACAGACCAGGATTGGAATCACGATTCTCGACGTCCAATTTAGCGTTCTTTGCATCGCACCGTACTGTGCTGAGAATCACCGCGGTGCTGCGGCCGGGCGGGAAGGCCGGAGAGCGTAGTCGTCGCGTGATTGGAAGGTCCCGGCAAGCCAACAATTTAAAAATGTTCCGGAAATGCCATCACTCAGGAACCAGCCTTGAAAGTACATCTGAGAGAGATGTCATTTACCTCATCAAGTAATTTATGGTTTTTTAAGAAAATCAACTGTACTGAGCCATAATTTACATACAAAAAATTTTAACCATTTTAAGGTTGATGACTTTTGACAAATTGTGTACAGTCATGCAACCACCACCTTAATCAAAATATAAAACCTCTACGTCTAGCAAGAACATTTCTTCACACCGCTTTATATCCCTTTAGTCATTCTCTCGCCTCGGACAACTCCAGGCAGCCACTGATGTGATTTCTCTACCTACAGACAGGATTTTATATATATGAAATCATACAGTATGTATTCTTTGGGATGAGGCTTCTTTCACTTGAAATAATCTCTGTGAGATTCAACTGTGTTGTTGCACATCATTTATATTGCATTAGTGGACCGTAATTTTTTAAATCCATTTGTCAAAGGAGATTGAGGCTATTTCTAGTTTCAGGCTATTATGAATAAAACTGCTATGAACATTTGTGTGCATGTCTTTTTATAGATACATGTTTTTATTGGGGGAGTAATACCAAGGATTAGATTAGAATGGCTGTGTCACATGTTAAATGTATCTTAAACTTCATAAGATCTAATAAGACAGTTTTAAAAAGTGGTAGAGCTCCCTTTGCCACCAAAAATATATGAGTCTTCCATTTGCTCCACACCCTTGCTCTTTGGAATTGTGTCTTTGTGTGTGTGTGTGTGTGTGTATATTACAATTTATTAAAATGTAATAAGTGGAAATAAATGCAATTGTTAGCATGGTTGAGAGATAATTAGCAATCCATTCATTTAAAAGTGTATGATCCCATGGGTTTTGTTATATTCTGGAGTCGTACAACTACCCATTTTGTATTGTGCAACACAATCAATTTTAGAAAAATTTTATCACCCCCAAGAGAAACGCACACCTTTTAGAAGTCATGCTTCCCCTCATCCTCCACCCTACGACCCTCTAAGCCCAGACAACAGCTAGTCTACTTTCTTTCCCTACAGAATTGCCTATTTGGGACATTTTAAATAAATGGCATTTTATGATATTATGATTTTATGATATGTGGTCTTCTGTGATTGCCTTCATTGACTGAGCATAATGTTTTCAAGATTCATCCATGTTGTAGCATGTATCAGTACTTCATTCCTTTTTATGGATGAATGATAATAATAAGTATGGATATATCACATTTCATTTATCCATTAATCAGCTGATGGATGTTTGGAGTGTTTCCACTTTTGGGCTGTTGTGAATACTGCTATGAACATTTGTGTACAAGTTTTTACGTGAACATATGTTTTTATTTCTCTTGAGTATATAGCTAGGAGTGGAATTGCTGAGTCATATGGCAACTCTATATTTAACCCTTTAAGGAACTACAAGACTGTTTTCCAAAGCTGATACGTCATTTTATATTCTCACTGCAGTGTGTGAAGTTTCCAATATTTCAGCATCCACACCGCCAACTTGTTATTACCTAGTGGGTGGGGAGTGTCAGCTCATCGTGACAGTGATTTGCTCGTCCCTCATGGCTAAAATCTTTGCCTATTTTTAATTGGGTGGTCTTTTTTTAGTGAGTTGTAATAGTTCTTTATATTGCCTGGGTATGAGTCCCTTATCAGATATAGGATCTACAAATATTTTTTCCCATTCTGCAGCTTGTCTTTTCACCTTCTTGATGGTGTTCTTTGAAGCACAAAACTTCTAAATTCTGTTGAATACCAATTTAGGTATTTTTTTTCTTTTGTTGCTTGTACCTTTGGTGTTAGTTATGAAACCATTTCTTAACCCAAGATCATAAAAATTTATCCCTCTGTATTTATCTAAGAATCTCAGATCTTATGTTATTTATTTTGAGTTAATTTTTGTATATGGTAAGGTACAAGTTTATCCTTTTGCATGTGGATATCTAGTTTTCTTGGTATCATTTGTGGAAATGAGTACTCTTTCCTCTATAAATTGTTTTCAAAAATCAATTGATCATAATGTGGGACGGGGCTTCTGGACTCTCAATTCTATCCCATTGATCTATGTATCTATTCTTATTCCAGTATCACAGTCCTGATTCCTGTGGCTTCATAGGAAAGTTTGAAATTTAGAAATATGAGTCCTCCAGATTTGTTCTTTGTTTTCAAGGTTGTTTTGGCTACTCTGAGACCTCTAAATTACCATACGAATTTTATCATTGGCTTGTCAACCTCAGCAAAGAAGCCAGCTACCATTTTGATAGCAATTACCTTGAATCTGTAGATCAGTTTGGGAAATACTGTCATTTTAACAACTTGAAGGCTGCCAATTCATGAACACGGGATGTCTTTCCAGGTATTTAAATCATCTTAATAACTGTCAACAAGGTTTTACAGTATTTAGAATGTAAGTTTTGTACTTTTTTGTTAAATTTATTGCTAAGCATTTTATTCTTGTTAGGCCATTATAAACGGAATTGTTTTTGTAATTTCATTTTCAGATTGTTCAGTGAGAGTGTATAGAGATATAATTGATTTTTGCATATTGATCTTGTATTTTGCAATATTTCTGAACTCATTTATTAGTTCTAATAGTTTTTTGATAGATTCCTTAGGATTTGCTATGTACAGGATCATGCATCTGTGAATAAAGTTTTACTTCATCCTTCCCGATTTCAGGGTCTTGTATTGCATTTTCTTGCCCAGTAGCCCTAGCCAGAACCTGCAGTACAATGTTGAATAGAAATGATTGAGAGCAGACATCCTTCTCTTGTTCCCGATCTTAGGGAAAAGCTTTCAGTCTTTCACCACTAAGTATAATGTTAGCTATGTTTATTTGGGGTTTTTTTTGTTTGTTTGTTTTGTTTTGTTTTTGTAGATCCACTTCACAGATTGAGAAAGTTTCTTGCTATTTCTAGTCTGTTTCCTGTTTTTTCACCTTGAAGGAGTGCTGAATTTTGTAAAATACGTTTTATATATCTATTGAGATGATTATGTGGGTTTTGTACATTGTTCATTTGAAATGGTGTATTATGTTAATTGGTTTCCAGATGGTAAATCAATCTTTCATTCCTGGTATAAATCCCATTTAGTTGCAGCATATAATCACCTTTATATGTTGCTAGATTTTTTTTGCTACTACTTTTGTTGAGAATCTTCACATCTCTATTCATAAGAGATACTGGTCTGTAGTTTCCTTTTCTTGTGATGCCTTTGCCCAGTCTTGGAATTCGGGGAGTACGGCTAGTGCTCCTAGCCACATATTATACAATAAGTTGAAAAGTGTTCTCTACTATGTTTTTTAAATAATTTGTGAAGAATTGGTATTAATTCTTCTTTAAGTGTTTGGTAGAATTTACCCGTGAACCCATTTGTGCCTAAGTTTTCTTTTTGAAGAAATTTTGATTACTAATTTAATATTTTTACTTGTTATAGATCTATTCAGATTTTTAAGATTTCTTCTTAAGCCAGTGTCGGTAGTTTGTGTCTTTCTATAAATTTGTCCGTTTCATCTAAGTGATCTAGTTTATTGGCATGCAATTATTCATAGTATTCCTTTATGATCCTTTTTTTATGTAAGTTTGGCAATAGTGTTTTCTCTTTAATTCCTGATTTTATTAATATGAACTTTTATTAATATGATCTTCCTTTTTTTCTTGGAAAGTCTTGGTAAAGTCTTGTCAAAGAACAAATTTTTGATATTCTTGATTTTTAAATTATTTTTCTCTTCTTTATTTCATTAATTTCTGTATATTCTTTATTATTTTATTCCTTCTACCTGGTTTAGATTTAGTTTGCCCTTCTTTTTTTAGTATTTTAGGATATAAGTTATCAATAGGTTATTGATTTGAGGTAACTCTTCTTTTTTTAATGTAGACATTTACAACTATAATTTATTTACAACTGTATATTTACTATATTTACAACCATATTTACAGTTATAAGTCCCTTAAGTATTGCTTTTGCTGCACCCATATGTTTTGATACATAGTGTTTTCATTTTCATTCCTCTCAAGGTATATTCTAATTTCCCTTTGACCCATTGTTGTTTAGGAGTGAGTTGTTTATGTTCACATATTTGTGAATTTCCCAAGTTTCTTTCTGTTACTGATTTCTAAGTTTAACCCATTGTGATCAGAGAGCATACTTTTTATGATTTCAGTTCTTTTAAATTTATTGAAATTTATTTTATAGCCTAGCATATGGTCTCTCATGGAGAATGTCCCATGTGTGCTTGAGAAGGATGTTTATCATGCTCCTGTTGGGTGGAGTATTCTATGCCAGTCTCTTTAAATTTTAGCTGGCCCCATGTATGTTAATTGCTGATTTGTTGTGGTGTTAATTCATGTTTTTCTGCCAACTAATGATGTTGAATATCTTTTCATGTTTTTATGGGTCACTTATTTTATGAAATTTCTTCAAGTTCTTTGCCCATTTTCAAATAAAATGCATGTTGTCATTATTGAGTTATAAGAGTATTATATATTTGAGCTACAGGTCCCTTGACAGACTTACATTATATATACATAAAATTTGTCTTACCTTTTCATTTTTACAAGTTGTCCTTGGAAGAACTAAAGATCCACTTTTTTATTTTTTTTATATTTTTTGAGACAGGGTCTCACTCTGTCGTCTAGGCTTGAGTACAGTGACACAATCGTAGCTCACTGTAACCTCAAACTCTTGGACTCAAGTGATCCTCCCACTTCAGCCTCCTAAGTAACTGAGTCTGTAGGCATGTGCCACTATGCCCAGCTAATTTTTTTTATTTTTTGTAAATACAGGGTCTCACTATGTTGCCCAGGCTGGTCTTGAACTCCCGGCTTCAAACTATCCTCCCACCTAGGCTTCCCAATGTGCTAGGATTACAGGTGTGAACTATCACACCTGGCCTAAAGGTCTACTTACGATAAAAACCAAATTATCATTTATTTTTATATACCTAGTTTTTTCTTATATATAGTGTCTGTGGCCAGTCTAAAGATTGTTGGCTATACCAAGGTCATGAAGGTGTTCTTCTCTGTTTTCTTCAAGATATTTTATAATTTTAGCTTTTATGTTTAGATATACAATCTATTTGAGTTATTTTTATATGATATAAGGGAAGGATTGAGATAATTTGTATTTTTCTGATTCAGATATTTAGTTATTCTAGAACATTTGTTGAAGCGACTATCCTTTTACCCATTGATTACATTGATGACTTGTCAAAAATCAGTTGACTATATAGGTATTGATATTTTGGGACTAACTGTTCTGTTCCATCAATCTATGTGTCTATGCTGATGCTAATGCCACAATGTGTTGACTATTGTAACTTTCTAGTAAGCTTTAAATTGGATAGTGTAAGTCCTCCACATTGATTCCTCCTTTTTCATTTTTTTGCCCATTCTATATACTCTGCTTTTCCATATATATTTCACAGTAAGTTTGTCAATTTATTAAAAAAAAATAAGCTACAGTTTTTTTATTGGTGTTTGATTTTTAATTTGTTATTGACACATTGTAATTATATGTATCTATATACATATCTATTTGATGTTTTGATACGTATCTATGTTGCTATGTTGCGCCAAAGTATGCCCTCAGCCAGCAGACAAAATGGGCTCCCATGGCTAAGGGAGGTGCTCAGAATTCAACAGAATCAGGCAGCCATGGTTGAATGAGAGGGAGCAGTCATGTGCTCTGTTCTCAGAAAGATGTGAAAGTGTCACAGGACCGCCCTTTCCACAACCAAGCCTAACCAGTTCCTGTTGTTGGTGCCGAGAAAGACTGAAGCTGGAAATTTCCCAACTGACCCCAATAGACCACTTCATACCAGCTGACCAAACTCTGCCTCCCACTTTGCAATCCCACAATTCCAGCTGGATCGAGGACTGACCTTATACCCGTTCTTTTCTGATAAGCAGCTGCAAACCTCAAGCCTGTTTCGGCTGGCTGACAGAGACTGAGCACAAACAGTCTTTATGCCCTACAGTTTACCCTTTGATGTAAAAAGCCAAACTCCACCTCATTTCAATGCTGAAACCCCATCCCGAAGTGAACATGGAATGTATGATACATTTATGTTTAACTACAGCACATGTGCTTAACTCCCTTCATAATTATTCACAAGCTTTTCCCAAACCTGTTAAATACGTATGCGAGACAGACCCTATAAAGCACAAAAGTCAGCTTCCCCACCCTCCTTCTTCAGAAGACTGTTCTGCAGATTGTTTTTCATAGAAAATAAAGCTCTTCCTTTTTCATCCCCAGATCTCATTGTCTTTTGTTTTTATTAACGGTTGCACAGTGATCCAGTTAGGGTAGTTAGTCATTTATCATTTCTTTGTGGTGGGAATGTTCAAAAGCCTCTCTTGCAGCTATTTGGTTATATACAATATCTTATTGCTATTCCTAGCCACCCTACTGTGCAATAGAACACCAGAACGCATTTCTCTTATCTAATTGTAACTTAGTACCCATTGACCAACCTGTCCTTATCCTCCCCTCCAACCTCCCCTTCCTGGTCTCTGGTAACCACTATTAAACTCTCTGCTTCTATGATATAATTTCTTTTCAGAATCCACACACGAGTGAGATCATGCAATCTTATTCTTTCTGTGTCTGGCTTATTTCACTTAACATGATATCCTCCAGGTTCATCCATGTTATCACAAATGACAGGATTTCATTCGTTATTTATGACTGAATAGTATTCCATTGTGTATATAGACCACATATTCTTTATCCAAGTGTCCTCCGTTGTTGGACACTTAGGTTGATTTCATATCTTGGCTATTGTAAATAGCGTTGCAATAAACGTGCAAGTGCCGATATCTCTTGGTCACACTTATTTCATTTCCTTTAAATATGTACCCAGTAGTGGTACTATTGGATCATAAAAGTTAATGTAGTAGACCTGAGATGGCTATCTTTAGAAAGGACTGCTTGCAAGCTTGGTTTTTGGGTGCTGTTTGGGAACTTGATTTGTAAACAATTCCCTAAACTTATAAAAAAACTTTGCTTGGCTGACAAGGTGGCTCACTGTGCCTAGACGCTTTGTACAATTAACATGGTTTATGCTGAACATCTGCTTTCTTTCTAGGAATCTGGAATTTCTGTATATACGAGGCAGAAGGCACCTATGTAACCATCCCCTCCCCCAATTAAAAAACTGTCCACTGAGTCCCTAATGAGCTTCCAGAGGTAGAAACATCACATGTGCTGCTGTGTTTTTGTTGCTGGGCGGAAGTGTGCTCTGCGTGACTCTTAATGGGAGGGAAAGAGCATAAGGAAGCCTGTACACAGAGTCTTCCAGGCTCCGCCTGTGCCTTGATCCTTCATGATCAGTTGTATGTCCTTATTACACCGCCACAACAAATTCTGGCCATGAGTACAACTATATGCTGAATCTGTTAGTCCCTCTAATGAATCTCTGAGGTGTGGGGTGGTCTTAGGGACCTGGGACACACTATTGAATTATTCTACTCCAATATATCATTGCTAACTTATAGAAACATGATTGATTTTTATATATCGGCCTTGTATTCTGTGACCTTACTACATTCACTTATTGGTTCTAGCAGTGCTTTGTTTCTACATAGGTAATCACATAATCAGTAATTTAAGATAGTTTTACTTCTTCCTGTCTAATCTGTGATTCCTTTTATTTAAGTTTTTTGTCCTATAGCCCTAGTAGGACTTCTGTTGAATGGAAGTGGTAAAAGTGTACATTCTTGCCTTGTTTCTTACCTAAGGTGGAAAACATTCATTCTCCCTTGCTATTAGTTTATATTGATTTTATAGACTTACTTATGACTTAATGACTCTACCATTACTTGATATTTTTCTAAGAGCAGTTTCCTCCAAACAGGAGACAGGAGGAAAGCATATATTGTGTAGGTACCAGGCGACCAAGGATTGAGAGAAAAGGCCTTTATTGATGAGGATAAAAAAGGATGAAAGGTGACATTGCAGTATCTCAAAATTACTTGACATCCTTTGCAGAATTTCCTCTAACTTGATTACAGATAAGAAAAATTGCTAAAATGAGATTGTCAGAATATTGATATTTATAAAAGCTCAGTGGGTATATATCATACTAAAAATATTTTTAAAAATTAATTTATGTTAGAGTTTTATGAAATATAGGTAAATTTTGATTCAGGGACCCTTATTTTCTGAGTTCTAAGCAATTAAAAGTATATTTGCAAAATTAATTTTTATAACAGGTTATTGAGAATTGGTATTAACAAATCATCAGTCACTGCAAGATAAGAGAAATGCTTATAGAAAAAAGAGTCTACTTTCACTGTCCCATCTTCCTTGGGCCACAGTCACTGCTTAACTCACTAGGGCACTCAGATCACCAGGGACAAATGCATGGGCTGCCAAATCCGATAGACACGTCTTCCTCATCTTACTTGAACCTTCTGCTTCTTTTCGTATTGCTCACAGACTGTCCGCTACTTCTTGAGGAGTTCTGCTTCTTCTCTGGGCCTCTGTTCCATTTAGCTAATGCTGGGTAAGACACCACTCCCAAGCTCAGTGGTGTAAACCAACCATTTTATCATGCTTACAGATACTTTGAGTCAGGGATTTGTGTTGGACACAGTGGGATCAGCCTGTTTCTGTTCTATGATGTCTGGACCTCAGTTGAGAAGACCTGAAAGCTGAGAGTGAGTTAATAGCTGGAGGCTGGAACCATCTGGAGGCATCTTCACCCACCTATTTAATTGTCTGTAGTGATTGCTGGCTAAGACTTCCACTAATCTGTCAGCCAGAACACCACCTATAAATGCTCTCTCCAAGTCGTCTCTCTGCCTGGCCTTGTTTGGTCTTTCTCACAGCAAGGTGGCTGAGTTCCTAGAGACCAGACAGAGACTAACATTACACTCCTACAGGGTACAAGGGGGAAGGATCATATCCTCCAACTGTGGATGGGAGGATTGTCAAAGTCATTGTGGTGTGGGAGATATTGCCAAAAGGTCTTTGGCAAACACAGTCTGACTTAGCCTCATGGTGCTATTTATGGTTCTGCCCCTGTGGAATTCTTTTCTTAACCTTAATTTGGTCTTTTTCTCTACTTTCTGCTTAAATGTCAATAATCTCTAGGGTGGCTCTGACCTGGATCCTTTCTTTCATTTTCTCACTCTATGCTCTCTCCTTTTTCTCTCAAGCCACAGCTGAAACTATCACCAATATGTAGCTGCAATAAACACATAACAAGCAGATCTGTAGAGTTTAGCCTGAGTTTAGCCTGCACTCCTGAGCTCCGCATCCAATCCTTGTATGTAAAAGGCACCCCCTTCTGAATGCTCCACAGCTATGTTAAGCTTACATTATCCAGATGGATTCTTCACTTATATCCTCTGTCTTCCATGTTGTATTCTTCTTGTACTGCTTATTACAGAAAATGGGACCACTATTCCCTTGCCCCAAACAGAAACTTGTAAGTGATCTTAGATCCCTTCTTTTTATTCCACTTATCTTTTCAATTTCCAACTCCCATTCATTAATTCTTCCAAATTTCCTTTCAATGTATTAAATTCTCTCTATTCCGACTGCACTGCCTACTCGAGGCATGTATTATCTCTTGCTAAGATCATCGCTCTGTTTCTCTTACTAACCCATCTGTCTTTGGACTTGTCCTCCACTTCCTCCTCCGTTCTGCTGCTAGAGGGCACTGTTTATCACAGATGTCTATTTATGTTACTCCGGCTCAAATTCTGCAAATGACTTCCTGTGATTCTCAGGAATATCTTAAAGCCCTTTTGCTTGTCTAACTTAGATACCTGCCCAATGTCCACACTTAATGCTCACCATGATTTCCACTACTGCCCTTTAAGCCCCAGGCTTAGCAAATTACGTATAAATACTTGTTAAAACACCGTATTTCATTAGCTATCCAAGCCTTTGCACATGCTAGTCCACTTACCTGAAATTCTCCCCCACATTTACCTTTTAGGATTTTTGTTTGCATTTGGCCTTTTAACATCCCAGTTGAAATGCTACCTCTTCTATGGCTATTTACCTGACAAGTCACCCCACCACCCACACAAATGCACATACCCACCAAAATTAACACTCACACGAACTCTGTTAACTTGTGAACTGAACATTTGGCATTGTTTCCTCTGCATAGCTCCAGTATAAAATATCACATTGTGTTATACTGTTAATAGTTCTCAATACACAATTCTCTGTAGGCTATATGCCTCTCAATGATGAGGCGTGAGTCTCAGTAATCGTGTGTTTATTCATTCAATAAATAACAACTAGCAACTCAACTATATGCTAGTCATTGTTGTCAGAACAGAGTGTCGTGGTAAACGGACTTCATTTATAGTCTACCTCTAGCTCGTAGTATGTATTCAGAACATCTGTGTTGAATTTTTAACTAAACTATAGAAGGTATTCAATAAGTGGTATTAAGTGGTTGATGAGGGAAAAAATCCCCCTTCGTGGATCTCAACTAGGGTCATTAGAGAATCCTTCTGTACATATAGGGCAGGGATTGTGATTTTCCAGTTTGCATAATGCAAGGAACTATATTTGGGGTTTGCTAGCAAAGCACCCTGGATTTATCTTGAAGGCTGTTAACATTAATATCCCAAAGAAAAAATAGTACTGTAACATCGTGAACGTCTGGAATGGATCAGACACATGCTGTCTGCTTCCCGAGGGTGAGCCAGCTCTTTAGTTCTCCAGGTGACACTAGCTTGAACACTCCGGAGTCTGCCTGGAAGGTCTCCCAAGCCTCGTGCTGTCCTGAGAGTCCTCTCATTGTGTGTTCTGGGGATAGCTGCCACTTGTTTCTGGTTATTTAGTCCCCATCCAGATTTCAGAGAAACAAATAGGAATTCTTCCTGCAGCCTTTCCTGAAAGTCAGCGGTCACCGCCCACAGGGCAGTTATTGGGCTAAGAACTCTCTGGAGGAAAATCGTGTTTGAGGAAAATAACATTTTCTCACTATTAGTACCTTTTATCTTTTTTAAAACCTCATTTTCCTTTCTCAAGCCCCTATGGCATTGTAGACATTTTTATAATGGGCATAAATTTTCATTTAATTTTATTTGACACGTGCTGCTGTAACAGTGCCACAGCGAGGCTGAGCGTCACTCCGTTAGTAACTGAATTCTTCCAGCAGCTGTGACAGAACAAGCCTGGGCGTGACCAGTGTTTCTTAGGAGCATGGCTGTGCCTTGATCAGTTAAATTTCCTGTTAATCCAATTAGTCCACACACCAATTAGTGAATCGTGATCACAAGCTTAAAGGTTGCATGAGTTTTCTTATAGGGAAGTAACATTGGTACTTTTCTTAATACATTATCATTTTTAAGTAACTATCTGACAGTGCATAGGTAAATAAATTCTGTGCTTATAAAAGAACAATGTGTCTCCAAAAAGAAAAAGTTGAATGTATGTATATACATGTATGTATACACTTATGCTGTATGTTCTTCACAATTCTAATGCAGAAAACACAGAAACATTTATTCAGCTTCAACGTGGAGCTGTTTATTGTCCCCTAACAGATGACTGGGATCCTTGCCCATCCAATCTGCAATGGCTGTGGGAGGACCTTCTTTCATTAATAGAACCTCAGTCTCTAAGAATAGGCATCTGGAAACAGAGACGACTGATGCCCAGAAATATCCCTGGAAGCTGATTCTAAAGTACAAGATGTGAAACCCAAAGTGTGACCAGACAATAAGTTTTCCCATCACATATAGGTCAAACGTGGACTTTTTTTTTAAAGGTTTGGATGAAGGTTAATCACCTAATCTAGGAAGTTTTCAGGGATGTAGGCTTGTGAATTCTCACAGTTACAGGTAATATGAAAAATGAACCTCACACACGATAAAAAGAACACGAAATCTGACAATTTGTTCAATCTTTAAAAAAGTGTTGTGATATTAATAATGTAGGTAAAATTTATTTTTACTAATTCCTACTTCCACAATTTCAACCAGTGTGTTTTAGGCCCACATCTTATAATATTGTTTTGTTTTATTGCCAAAAGCAACTATATATCAATATTTCAGAAATGCCAAAGGGCCTTTATGTAACTAGTTGCTATTTTACCTCAAAAAATAAATAATGCTTCCTGTTTTTACTTTTACTTATCTGGAATAAGTAGCTATTGACATCTGCTGAAGTCAGTATAAAGATTTATTTACCTGAGTGCAAATATTGACCAATAGGGAGCCTGGCTCAATGTTTCTATTGAAGCACAATAAATTGTGATATTGACTGGGCTGAGACATCAATATTTGCATTGTTGTAAACATTTTAAAAAATCTCCATGAAATATTCTTCAGAAATTCTCTTGTCATCAGAGTGGCTGAGCTAGAGCTGTTCAGGGAATAGCTTGTGTCTGGAAGCCAGTGGGTAACTTGAAATAGCTATAAATTGTTCTGGTTTCCAAGTTTACACAAAGACACATTTTTTATGGTGATGTATACTGCTGATCATTAGGAGCTTTCAGATGACAGTCTCAGCCCCCACCTCCAAATAGAGAACTTTTGTCTAAAACAGATCCCTGAGCAGAAATATGCTCCATGATCAGCTTGTATCTTAAGAATCTCATGTTTTCAAAAGAAAAGAAAAATATTTCATTGCCAAAACAGTGAAACATCATGAATTCCAACTAGGCTAATTAAAATTTGGGATATTTAAACCCAGTGGGAATGAATTTTTCTTTTGTGTCTACAGTGGAAAGAAGATGGTTTAAAAAATTTAGGACAAGTAAAATGATAAATTGAACATTTATCCTATTTAAGAGAGATATATAATGTACACAAAATCTTCTCACTACCTGTGAATGCCTAATGTGCCCACTTGTAACTTCTTAAGCACAACTAATGCATGTGTGTATTTATATAACATGCCATTTTAAATGAGTTTTTTTAATAGGTAAGAGGTTCTATAACTTTGTCAACATGTGTTCATATAATTTTATGTACTTGAAAGAAACAAAACAGGAGAAATTCCAATTATATAGCTTATGAGCTAAACTTCTGGCAAATTCTTAATTCCTAAGTATTCCCAAATTGGTGAAATCATGACCTATTTTAGCCAGCCCAGTAATTCTAGGTGAGTGGCTCAGGATAATTAGCCCCACCTCTCGGAGAAGCACAGACTCTTTGTCCTAGTGCAGGGCTCGGTACCTCCCAGCCTTTGCAAAGAAAGGCAATTCCCACAGCTTGCTGACCATAGGCAAGAGGCGATGCCTGTTAATGCTTGAGTATCAATTTGGATGGAAAATTTGGCATTTTAAAAATCATTTGCACATGGTTATATACCTAGAGGATAAAGGAAAAAAGGTGAAGAGAAGAAACACTCAGTTCTTCCTGCAGCTGCAGAAATCTGTTGTCTAGGCTGTGCTCACAGCACCCTGCTCTCTATTGGTGTCAGGGACTGACAGCGCTTTCAGCAAAGGAGGCTGGGAGGGAAGCAAAGATGAGCGAGGCTCACGTGGGCCTTTCCCAGAAAATGAGGGGCTTCTGAGGGAAAGTGGGGATTTTCCTGCCAATAAGACTGGCTGCAAATGAAGCAGCCAGCTCTTGCCCAGATGCTGGGGCGAGACCCCGTTCTGTCTCCACCCCAGAGGCTCTCCTGCCTCCCCGCCCCAGCCCCTGGGGTCCTCACTCTCCCTCCTCGCTCCCTTCTGGGCTGTCCGTGCAGGCAGGACGTGCTGGCTTCTCCGCCGGGGGGACCAGCCCCACCACTTCCAAGGGACCAACCTAATCTCCTGAACTTCAACCCCAAGATCTGTAAAGGACAAATTTGTGAGGATTAAATGAAGTAAGGTATGTGAGATACTTGACACGTAGTAGGCACTCAAAAGGGGAACCGCTCCCCTTCTCTTGGCTTTCTCTTTACCCCAGGGAGGAACAGGTAGATACCCAGTATATTGGTCTGCTGGGGGTGCCATAACAAAGTTATGGGTGGCCCAAACAACAGAAATGTTTCGTCTTAGAATTCTGAAAGCTAAAAGTCCAAGGTTGAGTTGTTGGCCGGGTTGATTCCTTTGGCCTCTCTCCCTGGCATGTAGGTGGCCGTCTTCTCCCTGTCTCCACATGATCTGCTCTCGGCATCTTTGTCTCCTGATCTCTTATAAAAACGCCAGTCATATCAGACCAGGGCCCACCCTTGTTACTTCATTCTAACTTAATTACCTCTACAAACACCCTGTCTCCAAATACCCTCGCTCTGAGGTGCCGGGTTAGGACTTCAACACGTGAATTGGGTTGGGGCACAATTCAGCCCGTAATACCTGATCACTCCCTCCCCTCTGCCTCCTCCAGCTCTCACATTGCAGACCCCACCTGACTCTGCCCCAGTGGTGCCAGGGAGAGGGCAGGGCCGGAAGGGGCTGGCCGGGGGTGCCACTTCTGCCTCTGGGAAACAGGCTCAGATGCCCAGCACCACGGAGGTTCCGCGGAGACATCAGGCCAAGAGCTGTTAGGGACGTGTGCTTGTGTGTTTGCCACAGCTACGTGAGGAAGGAAGCTCAGCTCAGAAATAGGTGAGGAGCTCGTCTGCCTGGGGAAGATGTGAGGAGGAGGGAGGCTCCTTCTGGGGCTGCTCTCACAGAAAGATAGAACAGACAGAGCAGCGTAAGGCAAAGGGGAGCTGCTACTGCAGGGGCCTTTCTCTCCAGCCCTCCCGGCCTCTGGGCTTCCCTGCTCCCTGCCTCCTCCCACCAGCACTCCACCTGTCTTGAGAGCCATCTCTCGTGGTGTTCTCTCAGCCCACCTGTGCTTCAGGGGCCGGGACCCCGTCCTTGCCCTCTTTGTGGCTTCACATTGACATTGGTTGGGAATTGTCCTGCCTGGACCTCACCACCACCGGCCATCCTCTCCACCCTGTTGTGGTCACAGGAACATCATAAGCCACCCCTCTGAGCTCTCTTTGTACCTCTCTCTTCTCATCGTTTTTTAAAAGAATCGTCACGTGCATCTCGAGGAAGGAGGAACGCAATGTTCCCTGGTCCAGCCAACTCTGTTTTCCTAACTGTCCTTCTTCTTGGCAGCCAGACCCAGCTGGCACCTCTCCTCTCACTGTCACACCTGCTGCCCACGCCGGGGCACACTCCTTGCTGTTGAGGAGCACCCAGATGTGGCCCCAGTGGTGCGCCAGGGCTCACTATGTCACATGGCACCATCCGCCGCTCTCACCACTGCTTCTTCTTGAGTCATATTTACAGCGGGTCCCCGACATCAAATTTGCGAAACAAGTTTAGCTCTTGGGACTAAAGGACACACAAGAGATCGTTTATTCTTCACGTCACTCCCCCTTTCTCAGGGAGGACATGAATCTTCCCTGTCTCTCCTCTGCCCCTGTTTGCTGCCAGACCCCCACGCTGTCTGCCTCTGTGCTAGGCTTGACGGATGAGTCTCACTCCACCGGGGCTTTTACAATTCAAGGCAAGTCCACCCTCTTGTAGATGGCAATCTTGTTAATGTAGCCACTCTAGCTTATCCTGGCCGCATCAGGAGAAAAATAGAGCTAAGCTGAGGACTGGCTCCATGGGTAGGCAGAGTCAGTGGACACCTGCAATCTAAGAGTTTCCAGCACAAGGAAGACTTCTCACCTGGGGACTGGCCTGTCAGGCGTGGCTGCTGGCTGGCACGCGATCATCAGTGTCTTCCGTTTGAGCCTCTGGTTCCTACAAAATAACAGCTTCTAGCATCTACGTGGTAGTGTGCAATTTACAGAGTGCTTCCATATATTAAAATATTTAAACTTATTTACCAACTTCATGGTAGATATTATTTCCTTCCCATTTTAAAGGAACCACATAATAAGTAACACACTCAAAATTACACAGTATATGAGCTAAAACTTAAACTAGCCAGTTGTGTGACAGTTCAGGCTATTTCTGTCTGTTACGGGGGCTGCCACTCTGCGCTTAATCTCAAGAGAAGTGTTGTAACGTATTAGTAGTTCTTCTCCAATGGGATTGCGTTTCTGGTTCTTTCTTGGAAGAAGGCCTTGGATGAAGGATTAAAGGAAGATCCAAAGCAAGGAGATTTAGGAGTAACGCAGAAGTTACCCCTTAGGCAAAAGCTAGCGAAATAACACAAAGTTGCACACATTTGAGTTGCCCCCCACCCTCCCAGCTCCGTGAGCAGCTTCGGCCCACTTGTGTTGCTCTCTACTCTGTCATTGCTCCTAGAATGTCTGATATTCCATTTTTGTGTCTGAAGAAACTTCATCCTCAGTGGTTTTCAGCTGGGCATGAGCCCAACAGAACTACCGTCCGGCTCCACTGTCCTCCAGGGGAAGAGGGTCCAGGGTAGCCAAACACAGCAGTGGTGGGCACTGGCACAGCGTTGAATCCACCTGACCACCATGCCTCGGGTACGGCCATTGAGAAACAAACCAGAGGGACCATCAGACGGGAAGCCCTGCTATCTGCTCACGGGCTCCCTGTGAACCCAGACTGCACTACCTGTCCTCGCTCCTCTGCCGGCTGGCCCTTCTCTTGGGATGGTTTTTGTCTTCAGTGCCTCTGTCTTTCTTACTTTGTAAACATTTTTATTATAATTTTTTATTTTTAATTTGTATGGTTACATAACATTCGTATGTATTTGTGGGGTACATGTGACATTTTGATTCAAGCATACAATGTGTAACGATCAAACCAGGGTGACTGGGATAGCCCTTACCTCAAACATTTATATTTTCTTTGTGTTAAAAACATTCCAATTCCACTCCTCTAGTAATTCTAAAATGTACGATAAGTTATTGTTAACTTAAAGTCGCCCTATTGTGCTACTGAATAATAGATTATTCATTCTATCTAACTTTATTTTTTATGCATTAACCAACCTCTCTTTATCTCCACCTCCAAATCAATAACTGTGATGCATCCCATCAGCAGATGAAGAACAAAACCATATGATCATCTCAATAGATGCTGAAAAAGCATTTGATAAAATTCAACATGCCTTCATGATAAAAATTCGCAACAAATTGGGTGTACAAGGAATGCACCTCAACATGACAAAGGCCATACATGACAAACCCACAGCCAGCATCATACTGAACAGGGAAAAACTTTCCTCTAAGATCTGGAGCCAGGCAAGGATGCCCACTTTCACCACTTTTACTCAATGTAGTACTGGAAGTCTTAGCCGGAGCAATTAGACAAGAGAAAGAAATAAAGAGCATCCAAATTGGAAAGGAAGAAGTCAAGTTATCCTTGTTTGCAGACGTTATGATCTTATATTTAGAAAAACCTAAAGATTCCACCAAGAAAACTATTAGAACTGATAAACAAATTCAGTCATGTCCTTCTTTCTTGTGAAATGACTCAACCATAGACATTCCTTTCCCTGGTACATGAACAAGGATTCCCTCCTCCTTTAAATTTCTCCTTAGTATATATTTCTTCTTCAAACCATTCTCTAGACCATTTGAGACCCCTCAGGCTGTCAGTGACAGGGAATATACTGTCCAATGCTCAATCATCATTTCTTCTCGTCACATCTGTCTAGCCAGTTTTAAGCCCTGTGGGCAAGGCCAGTTCATTCCTGGTGGGTGGAAAGCTGAGTGTTTTTCTCATGCACAAATAATGCTGACATAATGAAGGTCACAGTCAGAATTGTGATTATAGTAAGTGGAGTATGTTGTCTTTTCTAGATGCTAATTTTTCATTATGCAAAGAATGGAAGGAATGCGGAGCTTATGATCCAGATGTTCAGTTTGGGTACATTTCCTCCTAATAATTTGAGAGAAGCACTTTTTTTTTTAATCCAGCACTGGGCATATATATCAGGCTGAGTGAGCATGTGACTGAGCAGGGGGCCTTGGAGCTGTGTATGTGTCAAGTCATTTGGGAGTGAAGTTCCGTGAATTGATGGGGGAAACAATCTGGTTTATGCAGGGGGAAAAAAAAAATAAAAAGGCTTGAGAACGGGAGCTGGGAGATTGAACACCCCCTGAAGAATACCATTTCAGGGCATCAGGTGCAAATGAATCAGGGACTTGTGACTCCGTGAATGTCTCCCAATATAAAGCATCTGAGAAACGGACTTAAACTTGAAATAAATGACAAATCTAAGTATTTTGGTAAATACAGAAAGAAAAAATGTGCTAACTTATATAGCGTGTATGTGCATGCACATGAGTGTATCCCAAATAAGCTCACATTTTAAGAGATTACAATTTTGGGTCTGTGTGCATGTCCAAATACAGTACATGGGTGTATGTGGATAGAAGGAAAAACACAGTGTGCTGAGGATCTTTGGTATATATGTGTCTATTTTGAAGACTATTGAGAAATAATTGAGGCTATTCATTTAATACACATTTATGTAGTTGAAGGGGACAGTGTGTATTGTTCCTAAAGACAAAAATGGTCAAAAGTAAAATTTTACTTACTTTATATGCTTTGTGAAATATAATCTCCTCTTTTCACAAAAACTTTAGTACTACATGCTCTACACAGCCTAGATTCAGTAGTTCTCTGGGGATTGAAGCAGACGGTTCTACCAACCAGTGTGGGGGGAGTACAGAACCAAGAGCTATGGAAGCCAAGATGCACATGAGCTTACCCAGACACCCCTAGCTATTGGAAGGAACATTGAGTTTCTCAGTGCGTGGAGGATCCCGAAGATTTACTTAAAGGACAAGCAGACCTTAAGGAATGTAAAACTTGGGGACATCCAAGATTCTCACATATGAAATACAATTTCTTTGGCACCTAGTATTTATCATAGCTACTAAACTTAGCTAATTTTTCAGTGTATATTTCTGATTCGTGTATGCAATATCACTGAGCTGGACAGAACAGGCAACAGTTCTGTCACTGCAAAACATTTCTTTGTTGTTCCTTTGTAGTCAAACCCACACCCTTCTCTTAACCTCTGTCATTCAGATTGGATAATTTCTATTTATCCTCAAGTTTACTGACTTTTTACTCTGTCATCTACACTCTGCTATTAAGCCCATTCCATTAATATCTATGACTCAGTTCTATTTTCTTTTTACTTGTTTATGACTTCTAGGTCTCTGTTGAGAATTTCTATCAACATATTTGTTTCAAAAGTGTTTGCCTTATGCCACAGGACATGGTTTTACTAGCTGCTTTAAAATCTGACAATTTGTAACATATAGGTCTTGTCAGGGTTGGTATGTGTTAAATACCTCTTCCTGTATGAGTTGTTTAGATTTTGTTCACTATAAGAGTAATTTTTAATTGTACCATACAAATTTTGAAGATCATGTTACTAGATTTTAGTTCCTGTTAAAATCCCCCCAGAATATATCCAGGGCCAGAACCGGCTATTTTACCAGCGACTTAATCCATTTGGGACTGTGCCACAAGTCATGATTCTTCTTCCATGGGCTGTGGTTCTAACACCAGTTCCATGTGCAAAGCCTTTGCAGTGTGCACCGACTAGTACTCTGGGTGCTGGTTTACACAACAGTTCAGATCTCAAAGCCTTTGGTATAACTGTCGTGGGACCTTACACATTGCTTTCTGTGACCCCTTTCCTGAGCCCCTCCTTTCCGCAATTTCCCCTCCCTCTCCCACTCTCCTGAGCCCCCTTTCTTTGCCCTCTGCCTAGAAAACAAGAGTATTATCACTACCTTACCCCTAGCAACCTTAATGTTGCTAATTTCTTGTGCCTGAGTCAAACTCCAGGGAAAAAAGTGGAGAGAAGAAAGAGAAGGAAAAATGTAAGAGATATTCCTTCATAGTTTTCAGACCACAGGATCTTATTTTTCCAGTTGCTCTGGTTGTAAAGGATTTTTTTTTTTTCAAGTTTTGGGTGTCTTTGTTGCTACTTTTACTGCTACCATTGCTGATGCAGAGGTGCAGCGTCAAGACTGAGGCTGAGGTAAGGGCGGGGCCAAGAGAAAAAAAACAGGGAATGTCCCCACCCTCCTAGTCTTGCAAGGTTTTCCTTTCCCCATCCTCAGATCAAAAAGAGAGTTTATCTTGCGATTTTGTTCTGTTGGCATCTGCTATATAGTTTCAGGGTTCTGGCTGCTTTAAATTTAATCCAGGAAAGGTAGAAGGAAAAAAAATCCCAGGAAATTAACCACTACATTGTTTATTCTTCAAGTTTTGATTTGCCTCCATAATCTGCCTGCTGTCGTTTACTTTTCAGAGCCCTTGGATAATTTCCGTGTGTATTTTGTCAGCTGTAATGAGCAGGAGAGAGAGAGTAAGGTGCGCTTACTTCATCGTAACTGGGACTGTAAGTCCTGTAGCCAATTAAAAATAATAATAGTAAAACTGACTAAGAGTCTTTTTTTTTTGTTATTATCATGATATACATGCAATTTTAAATACTGCCATTGAGCAGACATCTCCCACTGCCCACCTCCTGGTAAACCACTGATATAGAAACATGGGGTCTGGGAGTAACTGATATGGCACTACAGGGTCAGGTAGGTGTCATGGGTTATTAAAGAATTAATAAGGATGGGATCCTTCCTTTGGGGGCTCTGGATATGCATTTGAATACTGAGTGGATTGCTTTAATAGACCCTGTGAATAAAAGCACAGACAGAATGAACACTGACCAAGTAAACTATGACTCTGTTGAGAGCATGGAACATACCGCTTTACTTTTATTCATTCATTCATTTATTCACTCAACTATATAGTGTGTATAACTATGTGCTACACATACAGGAACATTAAGTGCCCCTAATGGATCTTTACTCTGAAGGGAGAGAAAGATAAATAACAAGACCATTTCAGTACAATGTAATAAGTGCTATCATGAAAAAGAGCATCAGGTAGTTAGGTTGTGCAGTGGGTGGGGTCGGTGGGGGCATTACTCCAGGGAACCTGCAAAGGTTGGGGGAAGAGGTTGGGGAAGCATCTCATAAGAGATGAAATTAAGCTGTGACCCAAAAGAAAAATAAAAGACAACCTGAAATAGAGGGCAGCTCAAGGTAATAGTATGAGTACAACCAGGAATAAAAGATACAATGACATTTTGAACTGTAAGTTGTTTGAGTCCAACCTGAATCAAGTGTGGAAAACCAGGAAGGAGGAATGATAAAGAAATAAAGAGGGGTTAGATCATATAGGGATAGGAATTTACTGGAATTTATGCTGGGCATGGGATGGTGTTGGTAGCTATGATGCGGTATGTGAGTACGGATCAGATGTTGATGCCTACCTAATATTATTATTGAAAAAATTTAAATTGATCATATTTTTAAACAAGTTTTGTAAATTAGAAAATACAGAGGCCATTCCAGTTGCCCTTGAAGTGTAAGATGATAGAGGTAGAAATGGAGATGAAAGGATAGATTCAAGACATATATGAGAGATAGAACTAAAAAAATCTGGTGATGGATTTGGCATTTGAGTCAGGAAGTGCTTAGTGTGGCATTTGAGTCAGGAAGTGCTTAAGTGCTTAGCGTGACTTCTGGAATTTTGGTTTAACCAATGGGGACAAAGGTGTCATTTGCTAATAAGAAAAAAAACTGAAGGAAAAGACAATTTGAAAAGAAAAATCAAGAATTTCATGTTGGACGTATCAAATTTGGCATGCCTATGAGATATTCAAATGACAATATTAGATAGACCATTGCATATATGAGTCTAGGCCTCCTGGAAGAGAAATAGGGATGATATATAAATGTGTTAGTCATTGTCATAAACGTGGATGTTTGAAGACACAGAATAAATTAAATTGCCTGGGAAATGATTGAAGTGTGAGAAAAGAAAAAAAAATGCCTAGGGACCTAGCTCTGAAGAATCCCAATACATAGAGGTTGGATAAAATAGGCAAAGCCATCAAAAGAGATTTTGAAGGACTATCCAGACAAGTAGATGGAAAATTAGGAGATTATGACATTATAGAAGCCAAGAGAAGATCATTCAAAGGAGTTAGTTTTCAACTATATAAATTGCTACTGAGAAGTCTCAAGAAAATACTAAAATGTGTGCAGTGAATTTGGAAACTTGGCAGTCATTTGGTGACCTTGGTATGAATAGGTTCAGTGGAAAGGTATGACCAGAAGCTAGATTGGACTGGTTGAAATATGAATACAAGGTGAAGAATTTGCGATAGCACATTTGGACAATCATTTCAAGAAGCTTGACTGTGAAAAGAGGCTGTGAAATACAGGGTCAGAGGAAAGCAGCAGTGTTAAGGCAGACAGTTAAAGGGTGAGAAAGGACATCTATGGAAATGGTCCTGTAGAGCAAAAGCAGGTGAAAATGAAGGAGAAAGTCCAGGTAACTGGTGGAGGGAAGTCCTTGAAAAGGTGAGAAGAGAAAAATGCATAGAAGAAAAGGAAGAATTGCCTTTTTGATAGGAGGAAGGGAAGATATTTGTTCGTTAGACCCCTCATGTGACACAAGAATAGAAGAGAGAGAGTTGAGGGCGTTTTCCATGAGAGATTACAATGATGGTTCATAAACTCTTAAGTTTTCTGAAACTTAGGAGACAACGAGATGAGCAGGACACATGGGGAAGGTCTGAAGATTTGATCATCAGAAAACGAGTGGTGCCTGTCTGAAGCCTTCTGAGTTCTCCCACCCACGCCCTCAGTGAAACGTGAGACAAGATCACGGACAGGGGTAGCTTGGATGGAGAGAGAGCATGGTGAGGTGATGCGATGTTTGGAGAGAATGAAGAAGGAAAAAAGTAAACCTTGAGAGTGGTAGGAGTCCAGGGCAGTTATGCGTGAGTGGGTGATCATGGATGTAGGGATAAGCCAGCTGGCTTGTTTTCATGATGTTACCAGAGCAGACACAGAGGAGACAGACATTCGGATCCATCTAGGGTTGGGTTTTCCCAGGCTAGTGGAACAAGAGATAGAAGTGAAGAAGTTGACAGTATTTTCCAGTGAGAGATTACAATGATGGGCCATAAAATCTAAGTTGTATCAAAAGGGATATAAAAATAACAATGACTGAAAACTGTTGGGTCAGGAGATTTGAGACCTCAGTGAAGGAAAATAACTATTCCCATCAAGTCACTGAACAAATATTTTAAAAAGGTAGGAAGTCATGGGTAGAGTGAGATGCTCAAACTCCTGACTTCAGAGGCAAGACAGTTTCTGACAAGCTCCGGGTAGAAATGTGCAGTAGGTCACTGGAGACAGCAGAGCAAAAAGTCATAGCGATAAGATCAAGACTCTGAGGACTGGGTTTTTGATGGATTATATTTCTGGACAAGGAGGTCACTGAGAATGGTAGTAGGAGACAGGATAAACATGAAGACTCTAAGCCAGGAGCAAAGATGTTCACTGAATGGACAAAAATGACCAAGTGGTCAGTAGAGAACAGCAATGTGATGGAAAAGGGAGGGTGTGTAATGATTTAGATAATATGAGCCTCAGAGGGGCAAGGTGTGAAAGCGATGTAGTCTACCAGTTTCACTGGACAGCAGACACAAACCAACAACAAAGTATGTGTGGTGTTTGCAAATCAGCAGCTCCCACCAGTCCACAGGAGCATCCACACTCCCGACTGAGCATGACAGTGAGGTGCAGGTATCTGGCCAAGAAGAATCGGAGGCGATACAGGGGCTACTGATGATGCAGTGGAGTCCCGAGTGAGGATGGAAGGCTTGTTCAAGAGGAGAATGTGGCATTAGGCAGGTGGAGGTTTGTAGGAAACAGTGAGACATGAGACTACAGGGAGGAAGAGATGACTGAAGAAATTCAGACATCTAGGGGAGGAGTCAGTAAACTGGAGTCCACAGGCCCATTCAGCCCGCTGCTCTTTTTCATATGGGCTGCAAGCTAAGAATATTTTTTTTAACTTTTAAATAGTTGAATATCAATCAAAAGATGAATACTATTTTGTAACACATTAAGATTACGTGAAATCACAATTTCTTTGTTTTTAACCCAACTAATCAGCATGGTATGGAATCACAATTTCATTGTCCACAAATAAAGTTTTATTGGAATGCAGCCACACTCACTAATTTACGTTTCCCTAGGGCTGCTTTGGCACTATAGTGGCAGAGTTTGATAGTTGCTACAGAGGCTGCATGGCCTGCATAGCCTAGAATATTTACTATTTGGTCTTTCACAGGAACGGTTTGCTGACCCTGCTTTAGAGGAGTGATTATAAAGGTCTCTCAGAGAAGAGCGGGTTCTTGAGCTAATGCTGGGGTCTTCAAAGCGTCCTAGGATGCCGGGCGGTGTGTAGGCTGGCTGTTCCCGCAGGCTTCATACCAGAGAGTTGTGGCCAGCTATGCCCACAGCCCTGAGCTTTGATGAGAGCACAGTGGTCATGGGAACAAGCTTCTGACTGACCTAAGCAACTCATGATTGCCTTTGGCAAACACTTGCATCCTGTTTGCTTTCTTTGACGTGTCATTTTATCATCTGCTTGTGCTCTCTGCTCTCTCACATTCTCCTCTCCTGGTCGCTCCCATTCCTTCCTCTCTCTCTCTGTCTCCCTCTCCCCTGCTTTTCTGCCATCTGCTGACTCCACTGGTTGACTCAGGAGTCCTGCCCACCCCTCCACTTCACCACGGAAGGTGCCAGTCAAGTGTTAGATGTGGAAATTAGACTCCTGAAGTTGAGATTTAGAACAGAAATAAAAATAGGCCTATTGTAATAGTTAAGGTTGTTCATTTTTTCACTTCAAAGACCAAATAACATTTTGACAGTGATCAAGTGAAACGTTCCTTTATCTCATCTCTTGGAATTTCTCTGGGAAAGGAAGAGTTACGAGGTTTTAAGAAGACTAGAGAGTTGATGCAATTTAAATAGAGCAACTGAGGACAGAAAGAGGCAGAAAGTACACAGTACTGACAGTGGTGAGCAAAGCGCCTTGATTCCGAGAAGGAAAGAGGGGCAGGACAGTCACATGAGCACGTGTGTGAGATAGTCTCGGTGCATTTTAGGTCTCAACCTCTTAAAGCAGGTGATGGGGAGTGCTCAGGGTGGACTGATACCCAGTGTGGCATCACCCCACTCAGCTGGGTTCAAATTCTTCCATTGCCAACAGCTGTGGTTTGAACCCACCTGACCCCTTGCCACCTTCCATTTCCTGCCCAGGACTGTTGTGTTGCCTGTTATCATGTTTCAGCCGTGCAGGTTTCCCCTTCTTTTGTCCAGGCCCATGTTATGTTGATGGCAACACTTTTTTCCCTGCCTATCCCAGGAAGGTAAAGAGCTAATCACATTCCCTGCAATCATTCCACTACTAATTACAGATACACAGAGCTGAATCACCAAGTTGATTCCACTTGGAAAAAATTCAGCTGAATTGGTGATGACATAAGAAAGCTCTCTGAGACACTTCTGATTAGGGCACGCTGCATCCTAACTCATCCGGAGGAAGCAGGGACATTAGCTACAAGAGCTTTTAACTAAGGGTATTTGTGAAGATGGCCAAACCCGGCTCTTTTCTTACTCACTCCAGACCTAGCCTGATGAAGGCGTTTTTGTTCCCCTTTAGGAAATGTGCAATAACATACTTTAACCACAGGAGATTTTGAGAGGTCTGTTTATGTGTCCAGCCTTGTATCTATCTCTCTCTCTCATGCACATACACACACACACACAGACACACACCTTTAAAGATAGATACCTACTGTTTTCTTAAAAGTCAGCAAAGAAGCTTTAAATAGTTCATTATGATAGGCTACAATAGCCTTCAGAATTATTGTCAGTTATAGTTCATTCATTCAGTCTTTGACCATGTCATCATGCCATGCCTTCCATGTGCTACACACTGCCATGGATATTGGAGACACATAAAAGAGTCTCTTCTCCCTTGGGAATTAGAGTCCAGTGGGGTAAACATATATAAATATATAACAATGCAGTGTAATTAGTGCAAAAGTGGAAACAAACAGATAAATAAAGCAGGTAGTGAGGAGGTCAGGAAGTTTGAGTGTGGAGAAAGGGCTCCCAGAGCAGCATTAGCTGAGATGGCTTTGAAGGTTGCGTAGACATTTGGAAGTGAGTAAAGGAAGAGCAGACACAAGGCACAGGTAAATCACCACGTAGCTTTTTAGAAACTTTGCCTGTGTGTCCCTTGGGTGTAGGGGAAAGAGTTGCTGAGAGAAGAACGCAGACAGGTAGACGAGAGCCATCCACAGGGCCCCTGTGCACCACGCCAAGGAGTGGCGCAGGGCAGCGAAAGGGCTGAAGCAGGTGTGTGGGGAGGTTGGCTTTTACTTTTGACAATTATTTTGGCAATAATGAAAAGAGCAAGCAGGAGGCATGAAGACAGCGAAGAGGATATCGGAGTACTCCGGCGCAGATAATGAGAGTCAGAACTGAGACAGTGGCGATGACAGGGAGAGAGCAAGGAAGCCTGTGTGGGGAGTGGAAACAGCAGCACCTGCTGAAGGAGGTGAGGACGGAGGCAGAGAGCAGCGGCCCCTGACTCTCTTGCTTGTCTTAGGAGATGGGGAGTTGACAATGCCACCAAGAGAGATTAGCAGGCAGGGATGGGACTGCGCTTGAAGGCAAGATGATGAACTCAGCCCACGGTGTCTGTGACACACAGGAGAGGCATTCAGTGACCAGGTGTGGGCCTGGAGCTCCATAGATCCTCCTGGGATGGTGACGCTGCTGCGTCCATCATGAGCACAAGTGGTCGTTTACGATGTAGGAATGGGATTTGAAACTACGGATTGACCCAGGAGAGGGGAAAGAAGTAGTAGAGGAGTGGACCTCATGAGATGTCGTTATTCAAGGGTTGAGTGTCCCCAAATCTTCCTGTAGTCGGTTCCTTCTAACATTTACCCAATAGCTCTATGCATCCACCACTCTTCCATGCATTTGCACAGAAATCTCTCATGTGATTCCCAGACCCAACCTATCAGTAATAAAAAAATAGCCACATTTTGCTAAGAAGGGACCTTGGGCTCAGTGACTTACTCGAGGTTATCTAATTCCTAAGAGAAATAGCCATAATCAGGATTCAGGAGCACTGTGTTTGCTTGTCTTGTTCTAATAGATTGCCCGGGTGTGTGCCTGCAGTTAGAGTTTCTGTGAAGAGAAGTAGAAGGGACCAGTAGTAGTGCATGCAATGGAGCTCTTCTTTTCCTCTCCATACGCTCTTTCTTTTAATAGATTTTGTGTGGGTGAAAATTCCACCCAAAAGTGGAAAGCTGAGAGCAGAGGGGCGAGGCATTCACAAGCAAGTGTGCAGAGCTGGGTGCGTGGTTCAGGCAGTCCACTGTGGTAGGAGGTCGCAATGGTGATGGGTAGACATAGACTTTGAGAATGATTCACAAAAATTCCATTTTTTCCATCATCAATAGCTATAAATATGATAATTACAAAGGTTTTCACTCATGTCTCCCTTTCTCTCTTGTCTTACCACACCATGCTCCCTTGGGTATTCTGTGGGCTTCCATGGGTATCTGTTTGGTTTCCCCATTATTCTCTTTCACACGTGGGCTGGTGTGTCCCCTCCATGCCAGCTGGAAATACATGCCATTTCCATCTCTAATATTGATAGCATCTTTGTAGTATCCACTCAGACCTGATCTGAATTTATTCATTAGATTATGTGAACTATAGATTTGACCCCATCCAAGGTTTTCTACTCCCTCCCACCCTCCCTCAAGTGGTCATCTTGTCAGAGTTTTGTTGGTACAGTCATTAATAAATAGAATTTTTCAGGAAAGCCGTGTTCTGGCCTGCATCTGAGGCAGATGCTTGTGAAGGGAAAGCCTTACCTCCCTCATCCCTCCATGCAGGGGCAGGCTCTGGTCCATCCCCTGGTGGGCATGGGCCTCCACAGGCATGGGCAGCGCCCTGCGCACTTCATGCCTTTCAACCCAAGCTTTGGTGGGAAAAAGCCTTCCCCCTTTTAGTGAAAAAAGAATTCCCCAGATCAGTATTACCTGTTCTTCAAAAGGATTATTTATAAGTTACTTCACTTCCCATCCTCCACAAAACCCCTAATGAAACATACATAGGGCTATGCTTCACCCCAAGAGCGATGTTCTTGCTATCATCAGCTAGATTTTGAGGAGTTGTTTTTTTTTTTTTCTTTGCCGAGGTGTGGGCTGACATCACTGCAGATGGTCCAAAGGACCATGGCAAGGTGGATATCAATCTGTTTTGTTAGACCCCTTTTCAGAAAGCTGTAGAGTCTCTCCCTAGAGAAAACACACACACACACGTATAATATTATTTCCTAATGTTAAAAATCCCTGAGGTTAGAGTTCTATGATTTTCAGATTAACAATCCCTGCTCTACAAAGTGTCTTCATAGATAAATCATAGGCTGCCCTACTTCCCAAGGCTGTTTGGATCCAGGCAATTAAGGCGGCTTCTTATCTGAGCATGGGGTCATGGTGTCAGAAGAACCTTAACCATTTAGGGCCCTCTTAAGTAAATAGAATTCCCTGAAATTAATCTGGATGAGGAATTTCAAGGCAATTACATCCTTCACATTTATCAGCCCTCAGCACTGGATTATATCACTAGAGATTTAGAAAAAGACAAAGCAAACAGCCAAGATATTGAGGCAATACGACACCGCGGAGTTCTATATTTATCCCCTATCAATGTCTTTCAGATCAAATTGGCTGAGCTTTTACAAATCAAAAGCTGATTTATTTATTTATTTTTCATTTTTTTAGCAGCCATCAGCTGCACTACTGCAAATACTTGGCTTCTAGACATCAAGCTGCAAACTCCAAAAACCCAGATGTGTACTTGCTGACTTTGATAGCATCACCCTGATAGAGGCCTGCATGCAAAAGTGAGCCAACAGGCTTCCTGACAAGGCACGCAGCAGAGGATCACCCAGCTCCCAGGGCCACGCCGGGTCCTGAAGCCTCATCTGCAAAGAAAACTAATATCCTGTCATTATGGGAAGGGATGGACCTCAGCAATGTACAGGGCCTGGCTCTGTGAAGATCACAGGGTTCATTTTCATATAATTACATTTTAGGCTGCAGCTTCTCTATATTATAAAGCTAATTATTACTCCCATAAAATTCCCCAATCAACAAATAAAGGGACTTCATTTTCTTTTTCTATATATCTATAAAATATTACATTTTATGTATGCATAGTCATAGATATTCAAACATATACATATGTTCAGTTCAAACTATCTAAATCAGTTCTTAATATATGCCAGTTCTATGATAAATGCTTTGTTGATATATATGCATACATGATACACACACACACACACATGCTTAAGCCATTTATAATTGGCACCAGTTTGTATATTTTTGCTGAATTTATATTTATTGCTTTATGATAGAATCAGATTAATAGATTAATTTTAAAACTATTAGTTTGCATTTCTATCTTAAGCCAAAGGTACAGTGAGCATCAAAGTTGTGTGGAGAATGTTATGCTCTGCATGTAGGACATGGTACGGAAGAAACTATGCCGAGGTGGAGGAGCTCAGTGACAACCAATGTTTACCTAGCAACAGAAAGGGTTTCCTGAGAGGAATGGTAAGAGCAACGGCCCAGGTACAAAACAGTCCATATGAAACAAATCTGAGACCGGCAAGGAGACCACATTCTTAGGGACATTGCTGCACAGACACTCCATGATGTTGGCTCCTGGCTCACTAGCAACCAACAAGAACCTGTTTAAGGAAGATTCTTTTTTATATAACGGGAGCCACCTATTTAGAATAATTCAGCCTGTCCAATTTCCCAAAGCTGGTCCTTATATTTGACAGCAATTGTTAAAAGCCTGTACCTCGGTGTTACAACAGTCAAAAGTAGGTTTGGGCCATCCAGAACTTTGCCTAAGAAAGACAGCTTTTAAATTTGTCCATTCCTGGAGAGAGCATCAGATTCTCCCTCCTGTTAGCTATGCTAGCTGTATCCAAAAGAAAAGCCAAGCGACTATGTGTAATATACGTACATGTATATTACATATATATGGGTATATATAAATATATTTGTATTTGTTTGTTTTTAGTTGTGAAATAAGAGACATTGCTCAAACCCTCAGCAGATCTTGCCTGGGCTCTGCAGCTATACCTGCTTTTGTAGAAGAAATGATCCTGAGAAATTGTATGTCTTGCAAACCAAATCCTATCTCAAGTGAAGGCAGTAGAGCTTTCTAGTTAAAGGATCTGTGGTGAATCCTTTGTAAAGTTTATTAAGTTCCTCCTGGCAAAGCCTAGATCTGATTATTATTTCATTTCTGAATTGAGAATTTCTTGTATCAAGGATCTGGAACATCAAAATGTGTTCAAGCTTAGTTGGGGTTTCAATAATGGTCATGATCGCTACCATTTATTGAGAGCTCAACATGTTCTAAGTACTTTACATATATTTACTCATTTAATAATCCTACAAGGTAATCTTATGTTCCCTGTTTGACAGAAGAGGACTCTGGAGCACGTAGATGTGAACCAGCAGCTAGTGCAGTCTAAGGAGGGGCCCAGGGTGTGGGAATACTGGGCTTCCTCACCGCCCCACGGTGCAGCCAGAGGGCAGTGACACTTACAGACACTGTCGACTCTTCCACCATCTGTTTTCCTCCAGCCTAGTATCAGGCCCTCAGAAGTTATTCTATGTAGATCATTCAACATATATGTGACTCTGTGGAACGCTTTTCAGCATTGATAGTGTTCCCCTGTTGCAGCAGATGTTGCTGCATGGACTATGTGTGGAGCCCCATGTCCCCAGCCTTGTCCACTTCAGCAGCACAGGATTGCTAATTCCACCTCGCCCTGGTTCCTAGGGCCCAGCTGCCTGCCTGGAAACCCTCAGCTTTCCCTCATAGCTTCCTCTGGGTATTTTTTGGAGGCTCAATTATGTGCTTAAATGCAAGTCCTCTTATGTTAATCCGCTCGGCAAAGCCCCTCCCCACAGCCCCCACTGCCAGGGTGGGACGGAGGCTCTGTTTGGGTGGCTCTGGTCTGTGCAGTTGGGCTCCCAGGACGGCACTGAGCCTTCAGGTGGTGTGGGGCGAGGAAGGCCCTCCCCAGTTAGCTCACTAGCAGGCGTTTACCCCCGCTCTCACAGCAGCACCATCCACCTCTGAAGTCTTTCATAAAAACGTGAAATCATCTTTAGTTTCTGGCCCTAACCACTTTCTTCATCAGACCTCAAAATCAGTCCTTCGGGCTTGCAGGAGTTGGTGTCGAGGAGCAGGAATCACACCTCTACCTCGTTGCTCTTGTCCGCTAGTGGCCTAGCATCTGAACAAAACCATGCTCTCTCCCAGCCAAAACACAAACCCTTGCATGCTCATCTGCTGTCATAACTGCACCAGACCCTTCTGGTGAGCTGTCCTGCAAACAGCTGTCCCTGACCCTGATGCAACCTGAGAGGACAGAGATGCACAGTGGCTAGGGTGTCAGTCTAAGAGGGGAATGGCACTTTGCTAGTCGTAGTGTCAGAGCTAAATTTTAAAAATGATTACTTCCAATTCTGGGATCCTATGTTTTGTTTTTTGTTTTTTTTTTTTTTTCACTTTCTGACGTCCAATGATTTTATCTCAGCTGGTATATATGCCATAAAAATATTAAGCAAGGAGACAGCTTGTGTTCTCTCCTCTGCAGGAGCTACAGCTGTTCTCCTGACAAGCTTATTCTTGGGTAAGATAAAAATGATAATTGTGGCTATTATTATTTTTCAGTTATGTAGATTTTAATACCCAGTCTAAGAACTCAGAAATGTGGGGTTTTCTTTTCCAAAGTGGTGTTACTTACATACGGCCGTCTTCATCCCTCGATTAGTTACCAACTGCTGAGCTCAATGCTTTGGACAATAGGAGACTCCCCTGAGGGTTTGGGGACAGTTGTGACCACATTCCAGCTTGCTTCACTGCACTGTTCTGGCTGTCATATCCCACTTAATGAAATAGCCATGCTTCTGAAAAGTTGGCTGTAAAACAAATTTCTGTTACATAAATCATACTTCCTTATTGATCTACATTTTTAAATTAAGGATGCATTCCCCTGAAGAGATAATTTGCCCCAAGACTAAGCGTAAATTATACTAAACACTCAATAAACCTTTTAAAATCACATATTTAAAGAAAATCTTTTTTGTTAGAACACTAATAATGATGATATTTTTTAAAGTCAGGAAACACAAATATCACGCGGGAACCAGAAGCAGCACTGTTGGGACTAGAGCCACGTGAGTGTTGGGGGAGCAAGGAGCTCCTGACTTTTTTTGATGAAATTTAATGTGTTGTTCTGGGTCTGTCAGTCAATCAGTTAAACAATAAGAAGGTGCCAAATTTTCAAATTATGTATACTGCTTTCCTGGGTACCTTGAGAGCCTGAGATGCCCAAGATCTGGTTCCTGCTACCAAGGACCTTCAGTTGCATAGGCAAAACATGACCTGTGTGCATAGCACAAGCAGCTGTTAGAGATGCTGTTACAGTGGCAGGAGCAGTGGGTTGGCCTCGGGAGACCTCGTGGACGTTGTCACTAACCAGACCTGTGACCACTGACTCCTCTAAACTCCAGGTTCCTACATGAAAAATGTGAGGATTGAGCTAAACCACTAATTCCCAAACTTGCCTACACATGAGAATTTCCAGCTTTTCCGGAGCACAGCTATTTCATTAAGTGGAACATGACAGCCAGAGCAGTACAGTGAAGCAAGTTGGATATGTGGTCACAACTGTCCCCAAATCCCCAGGGGAGCTTCCTATTGTCCGAATTATTAAAACTCACCACAGGAGATTCTAACTTAGTAGGTATGGGTGGGACCTAGAAATCTATAATTTAATCAACTATTCTAGTGAATTCTACTGCAGTCAAACTATGTCCTAGTATAGCAACTATGGAATTATGTAACCATTAATGTCCCTTAAAGCTCCTTAGTTTCATTCACTTATGATTTTCAAGACTAGATGAACTGAATATGCAATAAGGGGCCAGGACATCCCGAGGTGCCCAGAGTCGGGTAATAAAAGGGCATGTGTTAGTGTACCAGGTCTGCTGTAACAAGGTACAGAAACTGGGTGGTTTAGAGCAACAAAAATTCGCAGTTCTGGAGGCTAGAAGGCCTGAATCGAGGTGTTGGTTGGTCTGTGCTCTCCCTTACCAGTATAGAGAAGAACTGTCCCTTGCCTCTTCTAGCTTCTGGTGTGTACCAGCAGCCCTCGGTGTCCCTTGGTCTGCAGACCCACCCCTCCAGTCACACAGCTGTCTTTCCCCTGCCTGTCTGCACACTCCACATTCTCTCTGCCTGTCTGTCCGCTTTTACAAGGAAACCAGTCATTGGATACCCTACCTAATATTTCAACTTGATGACCTCTGTAAAGACCGTTGTGTCCAGATATGGTCACATTCTGAGGGACCACGTTGTGATGGTTGGAACTTTCAGCATATCTTTTTTGGAAGGCACAATTTAACCCACGCTAGGGAAGTTTCATGGAAAAGTTAAACTTTGACAGAAAAGTGGCATTTTCTTAGGTAGGTGGGAAGGATATAGCTTTCTAGGTGACAAAAACAATCTGTAAAGAAGGAATCATTGTGTTTATCCAGGATGAGAAACAGCATGGCCTGGCGTAAGGGCTGTGGTAGTGGCGGCAGTGACGTGATGATGACCACAGTGGCTCTCTCTGACGGAGAACTTACCATGTGCCTCCCTCTGCACCGCCACCTTCCATGTGTTGTAATTCACAGAAACTCTAGAAGTGGGTGATATTCTTCTGCCTCGTGCACGTGTAGCAATGGGGAGACCACATGCCTCCTGCAAAATGTGAGCCATCCAGCTGCCTTGCCTACAGGAGGATCACCTGCCACGAATTTGCAAGACTGCACATACATCAATACACCTATGTTATTGCTTTTGATTGCCCTAATGTTTGTGTACTTGACTTTCAGTCGAGGACAATGTGCTTCTCTGCTTGGATGTCCCTATATCAAGCTCTTTGAAGGTTGGCCCCTCTAAACCTCACTGTGGTCACAGGAGAGCATATTTGGGGAGTGGAATTAAACACACACACATGGACTTTAGTTGGAGAGAGCAGGAGACCCAGAGAATCTTTTCTTTTTGTTTCCTGCTTTGGTGATGTAACACACAGCCTCCCAGGAGACCTGGGGTCCTACCAGTCACTGCTCTGACATTGGAGCTCCGTCCAGAAACAGCTGTCTAGAGCTAATTTACTTCCTAATGCTGCAGCACTGTTAATTTATAAATTACACTGGTAATTCAAGCTATTATTAATTTCAGATGGTGTAGGGCAAGCCTAATTAAAATATGACACCAATTGCCACACATATGTACCAAGGACTACCATTTAAAATTAATGGGAATATTAAGTGTGACACTGGTCTCCGAGATGCTTTGCACAGTAATTATGGCATTCTAGCGGGGAAAGATCTGACACATGTAGGCTTGTGGTTGGTAGCAAGTAAACAACGACAACATAAGAGGAATTGCACATTCTTCATTTAAACCTCTTCTCATTTCCTCCACCCTTCTTCAAATCAAGTTTAGTACTTTTCTCTGTGAAAATGTTTATGAAACACTAATAATAAAGACTACTGAGATAATTAGAAGTTTCTTACCAGTAGGAACCAGGAGTCTGGGTTACGGTTGTTTGTCATCCTCCATGTCTTGGACTTTTGGGCCTTGATTTTTACTTGCTAGCGTGTTCCTTCTTTGTCTTGTGAATTTAATATTTCTTTCATGCTTGTTATACTAGATAGAGGCTGGATTTTTTTTTCTGCTGTATGTAACAGATGTAAGAGAGTTTTTGTACTCATATAGTGTAAGTTCTATATGGCACAAAGATTTATGAGGAAGTGCTGAGGTTGGGCTTATTACAGATGGTGGTAAAGACATCATGACCAAGTCCTGCTGGCAGAGTGGAACAAAGGAGCAGCCTTTTTTTACAAGACAGACGTTTTGCTATTATTGCCATTGGTATTGTTACTACTTTTATCTTGACAAAAATGGTGACCTGAACACTGTCTTGGAACAAATGCAACCATACCTTACATATCACATATGTCATTCTTTGCAACATCGTAGTGTCTGTAGTTATCATTGTCACGTGTTGGGTCAGCAGAAATGTGTCATTATGGAGGGGTTTTATGAGTTGGAGAAATATTCCTTTGTTTCCCTTTCTTGGGCCACTCATACTGATATAGTTTCATTCCACCTAAATCTGTACCTTAGGCAGATTAGAGGATTAATAACCAGATCAACAGGTGTGCAGCACATGAGAGTTTTTGAAGTGCTTGCATATATAGATAGATAGATAGATATAGTTGTTGTTGTTGTTCATTTGTTGCTCTCAGTAGCCCTGGAAGCGATTAGAAATTAGGACTATATGTATATTATTCCTGGAAGAATGTTTCTCAATTGCTAGGGACAGTTTCAATTTATTCTTGTCCCAAAGTAATTGTTAATAGTGTCCACTTTCACTCTGGTTTAGGACATTGTCATCCTAATTATCCTCATTTTACAGATAAGGGAGGACTACTCAGGATGTAAGCAGTTGTTGTTTTGTTCTTCATTGTATTTGCAAGGAGGCTAAGACTGAGGTGCCTCTGGAACAGAACTCTGAAACCTGCCTTCTGGGTGCACCTGTCTTGGTCTTTCCATAACTGAATGCTCATGGCCAGACCTCAGGCATGGGGTCTGGCAGGTAAACAATTATTATTATTACTCATACTTTTTCACTAGAGAAAACGAGTCTCAGGATGATTACATGACAGGGTAAGATTGCAGCTGTGTCTCCCACTTTCCTTTCTACTGTGCTTATGGTTAGGCAGCAAGTGCCGAGTCCCACTGTTGGCTTGTGTCTAGAGTCTTGTGCCTAACAGCTTCAGCAGATCGAAGGTTAGAAAATTGATTTCTGCCTGTCCACTTAATTGTCTAAATCAAAACACAGAAAGTTAAATTTATTCTATTAGTGTTTGCATTGCCTTTGTGGCTCCTGTGCTTGTGTGTGCCTGTGCACATACAGGTCTAGTGTAGCATTTTGAATTAATTCACGTTCAGGGATCCAGCCATCAACTCTGCACTCAAAGCTCAGTCTGAATCATACCTGGAGATCAGAAAGAGTTAAGGTGCCTAACTTGGATGCCAGAGCAGGACTGTTGGTAAGATTCGGGCAATGTAAATGTCAAAATTATTAATCACTCATCAAGGACCAGTAATTCTCTAAGCACTCTGCTTAGTGCAGTTAGGAAAACAGACATTCCCGCTGGTCCATTGGGGATCCAAGGAAAAGTTGTTGACGGAAGGCGTGTCACAATTCTCTGCTGACGTAACCATTTTACACTTTGTTTTCTAAGTTTTTATCTTTGGTCTCTTCTCCTTCCATTCACCACACCTTATTGCTTCTCATGCAGCTGTTGGCTTTGTGAGTGAAGATGAATACTTGGAGATTCAGGGCATCACCCGGGAGCAGTCGGGGGACTATGAGTGCAGTGCCTCCAACGACGTGGCCGCGCCAGTGGTACGGAGAGTGAAGGTCACCGTGAACTGTGAGTGTCCGCAGCCCCCATCCCCCCGGGTGCGCATGAGGCTGCCTGCTGTCATGGCCCGACCACGAGCCAGTCAGCAAAGCCAGCTGCTGACGCAGGACAAGAAATAATGCATCGTGATTTTCCGTCCTCTGCTTTCAGGAAAAACAATTTCAAACCCTGGTTTTTGACATCTCAAGGTACCACAGGGTCACCTTAAAAAAAAAAAAAAAAAAAAAGTAGCTGAAAGTAATTTAATACCAAACTTGACTTACATGGCTGAGAGATTATTAAACCGAATTCAATGCATAATTTATATAAACGTGTCTGCAAATCCTAATTTTTCCCATAATTTACTCACATGATGCAATTGTCTTGGAGCTTCTCAGTCTTGAGACGAGACATCTCCATAACGGAGCACAAACTATATGTTAGAGCATCTGAAGGAAATACTAGAACTCACATGTTTGTAGTATGTTTATTATAGTTCATCTTTTTACAGTTACAGATGTTGATGTACATCTCATATACATGCACAATTTTGATACAAATGGATACACATACTGATATTCGAAAGTGTATCAAAAATTTTGACTTTTACTAAGAGAGATGCAGAATCCAAGACATTTGGAGGCAACTGCCGTGGACCCTCGTTCTCCTTTATCTCCCACCCAGGCTCTGTCTGACATCGATCCTACTCCAACCTCCTATCTTTCTTTGATCCTTTTCCCTCTGGGCTCCTCATTATGTTCATTGACTCAGTTTCCTCCACATTCTGGAGGTTTTCTCTGCTGTGCACATCCTAGCAAGTCTCACGGCAGGACAGAACCCAAGAACTAAACCAGCAAACAACAGGACTTTCCCCTTCAAAACTGGGGCAGGAGGGCATAGAAGTAGGGGAATGATACCATGTCTAGGTGAATGCCCATCTTTTACTTATTTTTATTTATTTATTTACTATTTTTTTAGACAGAGTCTCGCTCTGTCACCTAGGCTAGAGTGTCATGGTGTCAGCCTAGCTCACACCAACCTCAGACTCCTGGGATCAGTTGATCGTTCTGCCTCCACCTCCCGAGTAGCTGGGACTACAGGCATGCGCCACCATGCCCGGCTAATTTTTCTATTTTTAGTGGAGACGTGGTCTCATTCTTGCTCAGGCTGGTCTTGAACTCTTGAGCTCAAGCAATCCTCCTGCATCAGCCTACCAGAGTGCTAGGATTACAGGTGTGAGCCATTGTGCCTGGGCCCAACCTTTACTTTAATACTCTGATTTCTGTTACACTGTGAACCTAGTTAATATGAAGCATTTTGAAAAGCAAGGAAATAGATATAGCAATGTTATCATTTTTTTAACATCACAATTTTTTTTTAAATAAAGGGACTTAAAATGATGTATATTTTATCGAGATAAACCTAAAAACTAAAGAAATGGAAGCAAAGGAAAAATGCATTTAGGGAAATGAGTGAAAGCTGAGGAAAAAAACCAACACATGGACTATATGCCACAAGGGTGCTAGGTGTGGGTCCACAACTTGGCTTTGCCTTGCTACAGCAAAGAGGAAAAACATCACTTGCTTTAAAATTTATGCTTTCCATAAGATAAAAGCAAATTAGTTGCTTGGGAGAAGCAATGCTTTTCCTGGTACTGAGACCCTAGAGAAAATTCTCTATAGAGTCTCCACAAATAGAGCACTGTGAGATATAGTCAACATTATGTATGATATTTGTGCATGAAATAGAACAGCAAGCTTTTTGTGAGTGGTTTTCATAATGCCCCTCAATGCAAACTCTTAGAATGCCAAGGGCAGTTTGGTGAGGACTGCAAATGAATGCAGACCAAGTGCATAAGTCTGGTTTGGTCTGGCTTGATTCAGGGATCCATTTTAGAATACCAAGAAGAGTCACCGATCTGTACATCCTTCAGGCGATTCTCCATGAATATTATTTCTTGAAACCGAGCTTTTGATGGGAATTGAATAGTTCAAAGTTGTATACTTTGGTGAGAACCTGGTGTGCAGAAATTCTATAAGGCTGATTAAAGGTGCTGACTGTCAACCCGCGGAGTACAGGGTTGATAGATGTGCATCATTCTGGGAAAGTTAAAAGGTTTAAACAGGAAATATGCAGAATATCTGGTCATCCCAGCTCTTGCAGAGGAGAACAGAAGCAATCCCTGCCTTTCCTTAGAACAGTGTTGAAAATGTTTTCATTCTCTGGCACAACTTGTATAGCAGTTTGATAGTGCAGGTAAGCTGAGGTAGGACAAGGAATGAAAAACGAAATTAACGAATGAGGCAGGCTTCCTCATCTTAAAGTGCATTTTAAAAGCTATGGGACATCTTCCTTCTGCAGATCCACCATACATTTCAGAAGCTAAAGGTACAGGTGTCCCCGTGGGACAAAAGGGGACTCTGCAGTGTGAAGCCTCAGCAGTACCCTCAGCAGAATTCCAGTGGTACAAGGATGACAAAAGGTAAAGCCTCCCTCTCTTCCTCTTCCTGCTCCCACCTCCCAGAAGAAGACAGCTTTCCCAGGTTTCCGATTCCAGATGGTTGCAAGCGAATTCCTGTAAAATCTCTTCTAAATTTCTCCTGTCTAATAGGGAGAGGGGAGGATATGCAAACAAGTTTTTTCTTAATATGAGGGGATTTCAGCTAGATCTTAATGTCAGCATGCAAAATTATCACTTGCCAACCAGCAGGCATGAAAGGTAGTACTTTTTTTAGGAAAGCAAAATCTCAAAAGAAAGACCACCAGGAGCATTGTAAGGCCTGTGAGTTTTTATGGGCCAAGAAAATGATATGTTCTGCCTGAAGCTATTTTCGGGCCTGCATTATGGCATTAGGAATGCCCAGAGCTCTGGGAGTGGCTAAGGAGCTCACCTAGACAGCAGTACCACTTCCGTTCCAGACACCATCAGCAGCTGCATATAAGAGTCCGTGACCCGATTTAGCCCTCCCTTTGTGCCCAAGTTGTTCTTTTACTGCAGGAGAAAAGAGAGGGGACTATTCCCTTCCTTCCCATTGTCACAGCATCGTTGGGATATTTGTTGTGAGTCACCAAAGATGGTCGTTTTGAGGAGTTATCGAATGGCATGTCAGTGCGGGGATCAGTAGCGCAGTACAGCCAGGCAACATGGCAATTACTGTTATCAAAGAGCTATTTTAAGGTGGATGAACAGCAGCTAAATGTGCAGAGCTGTCTGTGCTCAGAATATTTTCATAACAATGGAGGTGGTGGTAGCGGCCAAGCAAACAAGTCCCGAGGTGTGTGAGGGGCGCGGTGAGAGGAAGGAGAGCTGGAGGCGGAGGAGCTGAGAAGGAACAGCAAACGGGCAACTCTGAGGAGCAGAGCAGCCCAGCAGCACCAGGGCGGGAGTGGGCAGGCCGCTGCCCACACAGCATCAAGCACCCTTAGCGTGCCTTCCTTCCCTCCTTACGCGTCACTTAGACGCAAAATCTAGCCTCTGAGTCAAAATTTGACTTTTGTTTAGAACCTAGTCACTATGTGTCTTGTCTTAATCCTTCCAGATTAGAATGAGTGTTTTTGTTTTTTTTAATCTTTAAGGAAACACTCTGGCAGCTTTTAATGAGGTATGTTATATTCATCTACCCATTTTACAGATGAAGGAACTAAGACAGAAAGAGGAAAAGCAAACTCACAAAGAAATAAGAATTTCTTCCTATAGAGCTGGCTTTCCACCTTCTTCCAAGAATTCAGAACCAGGCAGAAGGGAGTTGCAGAATTTTTGCAATAAATATGTTTACCTTACTTAGAAATCCTGCTTCACTTATTCCTCCCTCCTCCCCATCTTCTTATTGTACTAAGAAGAAAACTGAGTCACAAAGGTCCGTTTTTGAAAAAACAAAACAAAACAAAAAACGATTGAGCTGTATGGTCAGTTCCTGAACCTTCAATTGTCTGTCTAGGTCTAAGTGAAAATCCATCAGTTGCATCGTATTGCTCTAATTCTTTATGGGAGAAAAATAGAAACAACATACAGGGAAAAGCAAGATCTTGGAGGAGAATAGAGCAGAAACGGCCAGTGGTGAGAGAGACAGTGCGGGAGCTCTCCTCTCTGCACGCTGACTGCGGACAGAGGAGGGTGGCAATCCCGCCATCATCTGCCCACGAGGGAGCGCACAGCCGCATGGCGGGTGACGGTTTCCAGAGGCCCCAGCTCAGGCAGTTTTGTTTCGCTTTTTGTTTGAGTTCTTCTCATGGCTTTTCCTTATCTCCCCTTTCAATTTATTTTGGTCATCTTTCCAAGCTATTTCTGGAGTTCTCCCATTGAATGGAGTTGTCTTTCTACCTGGCCTCCAGCTCGACAACCGCACCGCTGCCTCTGAGGTCCTTGTCACAGCCAGTCGTGCCTGCCGGGCAGCCTTCTCCAGGCAGGTCTCCGAGGGCATGTCGCCTCTGCCCGGGGGCAAGACCAGCTCTAACTCAGCTCCCAGGCAAATTAAAGGAGTCTCTGCGGTGAGGACAGGCAGTTTTCTTAACATTTAGGTCAGAAGTCTTTTGGCTACTAGTGCCACTCCACTGCACACTACTGTGCGTTATCAGTCAAAGGGAGAGAAAACGGACTGCTGTGATTAACAAGGGCCACCAGCCCAACAGGGACATTAGCCTGTGAAAAGCCCACAGCTTCATTAAGGAACTGAAGCCTGGCAGCGGTGCAGGATGCGGAACGTGTGGCCACGTCGAGAGAGCGAAGTGTGCCATCCCAGGAGCTGCAAAGTGCTGCAAAGGGCCGTTGGCCTCCTGCACGGTTTTTAGCTAAAGTCATTTCAGGGCTGTCAAGCAGGGACCTGTTTCGGATAAGTCTCTCCCCGCTGTAGAGCCGAACCTCATTCACAGCTTGGTTGCGAAGGGAAGGCTTCCTCCCTAGCCCGGAATAGGGTCAGGATGGCAAGCAGGATCAATATGCGGGACAGCTCACAGCAGCCTCCTGGGGGGTGGCGTGAAGAGCCTTCTTTGGACAGCACCCCCGAAAGGATCAATATCTACACAGCAAGAAGGACACATAAAAGTGGCCTTTGGCTGCATAGTCGGATGCCTCATTCCATTCGGACAGTGCTAGCATTTTAATGAAGTCCGTGGAGTCAGGCCAGTTCACTGCTCCTAGCTTTTGAGAGAGGAAGGCTCCCCGAGGAAAATCTCCATAATGAAGAGCAAAGCAAGTCCCTCCAAATTGTCTCCTGACTTCCCTGGAGACAGATGGGTGAGAACCCCAGTGGGAACTTGCCTCTCTCTTCTGATCAAGGTTGCTGTAAATGTTGGGAGAGAATTTTTCTGTAATTCCACAGAGATCAGGCCTTCAGATAATGACAAGGCAGCTGCCCTCTATGCCAGAAACATGCTGTGACCCAGGGACAGGCAGGAGTCTTCTATGTCTAACGCCACAGAAATGCATCGTACTGAATCACACTTTACAATCCGCAAAGCATCTTCTCACGGTTGTCTTACTGGGTTTCGCTTTCTTCTTTTGTCTTGAATATTGTCTTTCCTGGTTTGGTGACTCCAATACCAGCCATTTGCCCAAATGCATGTCCCCTGAGCCTGTTCCAATATATCGCCATTGTGACATTGCCTACTTGCTGGGAGTCCTGCCCCAGCCATGCCATAAAAGGAAATTTAGGTTTGTGTCCACATTCCCCAAGATCCTTCTTTAAGGGATTTTTGCCCTGATAGTATTTGCCTTTCCCATAGCATAGAATCAGCTTCTGAGCAAGGATTACAAATTGACTCAGGGAGTAAAAGGGTTGCTGTAAAGCCCATTGTCTGAAATAGGACATTGCAGAGTTTTCACAAGGAAGAGAGCTGGTCTCAATTCTGTGGAGACCCACAATTATAATAGGAATTGCTGTTAACAACTCCTGAGATGGAGGAAATATCCCTCCTGGGCCCATCTGCCCAGTAATAGAATCCAGGGTTTTAATAAGTATATCTAACTTCCCCAATGACTACCTGTGGCATTTCCTTGGTGCCCCTGTGCCCCGTGCAGGCCCCTGTGGTGCACAGGCTGCAATGACAAAGTCCGGGAGACGCTCTTGGCTTTGTGGGGTCATATTCGTAGGAGCCTCTAATCCCTCCCAGACTGATGCTCTGTCACGCTCTGCACAGATCACTCCTCCCGAGCCCTTCACAGGCCCCACATGAGAAAATCATTGTTTTCCCCTCTTCAAAGCCAAAAATTAAGTATTATCTATCAAATGCCTCACGTGGTTAAGGAGAAATTTTACTACCCAGGTGCTTGAAAAACATTGTTCTTCCAAAGCCCCCAGTGTGTTCTTCTCTTTGAAGTGTGGGTTTTTCATTTTCATGATGTCTGCATCCTCACCATCACCCTCTTCCTTATCATACCATCCCTGTGAAGTCCACACGTCCGGGCACCGGCGGCACGAACGATACTATACTCAACGCCACGAGGTCACGCAATGTGACTGCCGGGCTTACAAAGCAAGGAGGCCGCACCTGCCTTCAGAGAACGCGAATCTCAGCACAGGGCAGCAAGGCGCCCCGACGGCAGCGTCTCTAGGCACACACGCGAGAACAGAGAAACAGGATGGCATGCGTCGCATGTGAACTTGGGGTGTAGTTGAGCAGAACAGATACGGTTACGATGGAGTCAGGAGGGGGGCGATGAGGGATCATTAACCCCAGAGTCTGTCTTCTTCCTACGTGAGAAATATAACCACGTCTTTTTATCTCCTTTTATTGTCTCTTGTTTGTCTCAGACTGATTGAAGGAAAGAAAGGGGTCAAAGTGGAAAACAGACCGTTCCTCTCAAAGCTCATCTTCTTCAACGTCTCTGAGCACGACTATGGGAACTACACGTGCGTGGCCTCCAACAAGCTGGGCCACACCAACGCCAGCATCCTGCTGTTCGGTGAGGCTGCGGCCTGGGCAGGCAGTGGGGGGAGGTGATCGGGAGGCCACCCGGAGGGGAGGGGCCGCCAGGCGGCCTGGGAGGGCTCGTGGCAGAAGTTGGTTAGGCAGGGTGGGTGAGAGGAGTAAGAAAGAGGAGAGACACAGAGACACGGAGCAGGAGAGAAAACTGGTACGTATGTAAAAGTAGATATCAGGAGTGGGAAAAGAAAAATGAAAAAGAAGTTCATGTTTCATTCTATAATGGGAAAAAAAAAATCCTGAGACAGGAGAAAAAGACTTTGGGATGCCAAGAATGACATTTAATTTTTTTTTTTCAGTGATATCTGCTAAACTGACTATGGGGACTATAATTAGGTGAAATAGTCAAGAGCCCAGAGAGGAACGTGTACTATTTCAATATTTTGCTTATTGGTTTAATATAAAATCTTCCCTTGTCTCAAACTGCTCCCAGTCACTGGGACATGAAGACACTCGCCTCCATCACGCATCTGGCTGGTGTACTGATGGCAGCGGCAAGTACACAAGCCCCCTGTGGCCCTGGTGCCGCACCCTCTGTGCGCAGGGAGCCAGGCAGCAGTGAGCCCCGCTTCTGACTGTCATCCGGCGTGACCAGGTTTCCATGCCTTAACGGACGCAGATGCTCACCTTTTAGGCAAATTCCTCCATACTCCACCAAGTGCAGGGAGTTTAGGATTTTTCAAATGGCTCCCTAAACCCCCACGTCAACAAGCACTCTTGAATGTGGTGCGAGGGAAAGGGGAGGCATTTGGCAGATAATTGGCAAGAATTAAATTCCTTTTTCTTTTGAGATCTCCGGGACAATCCCATAACCTCAAGGGCCCTTTGTCACCCCTGCCCCTGCTACATGCCCTTGGTGGCAATGTGTCCAGCCTGCACTGCTCCACCGTGCCATCTCTGCTTCCAGATCACATCCTCCCTGCCTCCTGCCCAGCACATAAAATAAAGCCCAGCTTTATCTGAGAGGGCCGGGGACGGGAAGGCCGCCCTCCAGCCCTGAGCCGGCAGCTCAGAATGGGCAGAGCCGTGATTAAAGTGATTGATCTGTCTGACATCCCACACACAGGGATGATCATAAATGCCCCTCACATTTGTCAGGCCTTTTTGGCTTTTTGGCAGATGTCTGTCTGCATGAACAGAAGGCCAGGATTAGGAAGGCACAGACTGCTCCCGCCCTTGCCTTGCAAATCTGACGCTCTCCCTCACTTTCCATTACACTGTCCCAAGCCCTGCCGTCCGCCCATGGAGTCTTCACCCTCCTGAGTAGTCTCCGGCCCCTCTTACCTCCTTTCTCTTCTGATTTGGCTGCATGAAATGGTCTTGCCATTGACTTTATCACTACTGTCTAATTCCCTGGCTCTTCGCCTTAAGCCATCTCAGAATGAGAGTAGGGAGAAGCAGCAAACTTACTTTTTTAAGAGTGAAATAGCTGGCATTTATGACAAGCAAAGCAGTGAAGCCTGGGTCATAAATATGCTCTTTTCAGCAGACCACGTGTGGCAATCAAGACTTCGACTTCTACTCCCCCCGACCCCTTCATGCCAGCATTCTCCCTGTGTGTCCTTGGGACGTTTCTACCATTGCCAGCTCTCTGGAGTCCAGGGTTCTCTAAAAAGTACATTGAAAAGTGATAGTGTATATTCACATATGCTTAGAAAGACCAGGTCAAATGAATACTAACAGGGTGCAGGTGGGGTTGTTCTTTAACCCAGGAGGTCTCAGAGCCTTAACAGGGGTCATCTCTAAGAGGGAGATAAAGTTTGCAACATTTTCAAAATTTAGTCAACCAGAAACCAATTCAATGTTGTAGCCTCAGTTGGGAGACATTTCCTGAGGAGTTCATCACAAGAAATGCTGTCGGGTGCTGTAGTTCCATGGAAGTAGTGAAACACCATGTGTGAGACAAGTTATTTCCATCCCATCCTCTCTCTCCAGGGCTAGTCCAGACATGACTGTGCCTCCTCCATTCATTAGTGAGACTCACAATCAGTGAGCCTTTTTGAAAAATGTGCATTTGTTAGGGAATTTTCCATGTCATTTTCCATTAAAATACATCCAGCAGATTTGAGCAAGTTGGAGAGCAGCTTTTACTTTTTATGAATATACAAACCTTACAGTGAATTTCATTCTCCTGTGGCATTATAGAAAGCCAGCTAAATTACCATCATTTTGCCACCAACTTGTGCATAAACTACACTCTCTGTCCACATGACCTAGACATTGAGAAGTGAGGAATTCTGGCACAAGAGACCCTGCCATGGTCGCGGTCAGTATTTTTCAAGGTACTTAAGCCAAATGGGGGCAGGTTGGTCCTCCCCGCCAGGAACCAGTGGGGCTCTGAGCACCTGCTCTCTAGGATGACAGAGCCTGCGGGGGATTCTGAGTTCTGCTCCCACGTTCCCGAAAAACAGTGGTTCCGCGGGACCTTTGGGGATCATAAATTCCAGAACTTGGTCTCCCAAGGTGAAAGAATGGGGGTGGGCATGTGGAAGAGAAATCTCATCTGGAAAGAGGTGTTGGGCCTTTGTCACCAAATCAGTGACCCAGCTCGGCACCAGCTCGCAGCGATTCCACCTGCGCCAGAGCACGTGTGGAGTGGCCAGCTCCCTCACTTCCCCATGTCACGTCCAAGTACAAAAACAAACAGCAGTTCAGTGTTTGTTTTGCTGCACCCTGTCCTGCCACCTTTGATTTTTGTGTCTCTCTTTATTTATCCATTCCTCCAGAACTGTTTGTGAAAGGCAGTATACAAACTATATATGACAAATATATAGCTACTGTATATAATATATGTGTTTGTTCTCATTTTTCTCTCCCGTATGTCCCTCACCTGATTTAGAACTAAATGAGCCCACAAGCTCAACTTTGTTGCAAGGTCAGTATCCTCCTTGCTTTATGTTTTCTCCCCTCCCCTCTCTCCCGGAGCCCCCACTGCCCACTCCCTGTCCCCGCGGTGCGTGACCTGAGGCTCCCTTTTCTGTAAGGTTGCTTGGAGGACGGCAGTGGAAGCTGTTTAAGGAGGTTCCTGGGAGCTGGGGAGACGTCAAAGACAGCTCCCCGTCTCTGCTCATCCCTTGCCCACATGCCCCCAGGAGGGTGGGGAGGGGGAAGGAAAATAAAACCGCATTAAAAGCTCAAAGCCCAGAGGTCAGCAGAAAGGCAAACTGTTGAGAGAGTGAGTCTGGACCCACAGGAACACAAGTCCACTGACGGAGCAGTTTCCATAACAAGAGCCCTACTGATGCCGCTCAGCAACAGACTCAGACGCCACACATGTGGTGGTTCAAATAGCCCATCAAAGGCATCGCCTGTTCACCACGAGGTTCTCCGGGGGGGAGGTGGCATGGCTGCCTACAAGCAGTGCTGCTCGGGGGCTGCGCTGAGATCTTCTCACAGCCTGGCCTTCAGTAGTTCTCTGTTCCTGGGCAAGTCACTAAGCCTTATTTAGACTCAATTTCCTCTTCTGCACAATGCAATTGATCTGCCTCATCTCCCTTATAGACTAGTTCCAACAGTCAACTGAGAATGCCTGTTAAATAGGCTTTGAAATCTGGGAGGTGCGTTTCGAGTCTCACGTGCAAGCTGGAAGACAGGCCTGCCCTCAGTGGGGAGTCCCGGGGTTCGCTAACTCATCCCTCACCCCCCTCCCAGGCCCTGCACAGCTTCACCCAAGGCCCCTTCCCCCATGACTCCTGCATCTCTCACCTGTCTTGGCTCGCCCTTCAGCCGTCCTCGAGTCCCTGCCTGGTGTGAGTGCTCAGTAAGACCACGACCAGGCATCCAGGATGAGGCGGAGTAAACCTGGCGCCATGCACACTGCCGCCTCCTAAGGACGGTGCTGCCATGGCCACAGCCTGGCAGAAGGGCAGCTGTGAGGGCAATGAGGGCTGCTGTTCCCACCTCCCACCCACCCCCGACCCTGCCCCACTTCCCCCACCCACCCTGCCCATCCAGCCCACCATGACTGAGTTCCCGGGAGGATGGCCGCAGTCCAGGAGGTGGAGGAGGAGAAAGAGAGAAGCGAATTATACAGGAAGCTGTTTGACAGATGAGGAAAAGCAGTTTTATCATGAAGAGTCCGGGCTGCATTATTCACCTTGGTGATGTAGAGTAGCATGGCGATGAGCCACGGACAGGAGAATGAAACAAAGAAATAGAAAGGGAAAGTGAGGTCAATGGACGTATTCAGACGCGACTTGCAATTCACCTTACGTCTGTTGAACCCTGTGCGAGGCACACCACAGATCTAGACGGACAGCAGGAGAACTGTAGCTGACATATGGGTAAAGGAGCATGGGGGAGACTGAGGCAGAGAGAGATGATGCTACGGATGTGCTTTCAGAAGATGCTGAGCTAATTCTGACCATTCGGATCTTCGTTCTTACAGAAAATAGGAGCTTTGGAAACTCAGGTCATGGTTTCTAACAAGCTTGTGTTTAACTGCAGGTGTACTGAACTGCCAGATGGCACATCATGCCACATGAAAGCCAACACAACAAAAACAAATGGCCTGGTGGCTGAGCTTGGGCCTAGAGGCAGGAGATGTCATTGTTAGGCTCCACCCACTGAGATGCGGCTAGGCTACCTCATGTTCCCCCTTTGTGAACTGATCAGTGTGGGTGGAAGTTTCTCTATACCAGCTTTCTACACTGACTCTTGGGATGTGCTCATCCCCTCATTTCTGCAACCTTCTTGGGTGGAGGGGAACAGGTCAGGGCAGAAATTGCAGCCTGTAGACATCTGGAACGTTCCAATAGTTGGGTTAGTGTGGTCTTCAGTATAGCTGGTGGACTCTTTTGTAGAACTAAAAATATTTTAGAGAAAACAGACCTTGCACCTAGGCGCATTTATCTCATTTGTGTTCATTTTCCCTCCCTTTTTCTAGTCTTCAGTACAATAGAGAGCTACCTATTCTCTCAGGGAATACCCCCAAGTTATGCTTATCTTATCTCAGAAATGCCGAGAAAGATTTATATGAATGCATGAATTTCCACGGACGGGGAAACACTTGGCTTTAAGAGACGTTGAAAGCTATTTTGCTACCGAATATCTGGATGGACTAGAAGGATTTTGATAAGAGAATTTTGCTCTTTCTCAGCATTTTCTGCCACCATTGAAGTATTTCTCTGCTTCACTTTTGCAAACACAACAGATTGCATGTCACCCTCTTGTATTAATATTTGGTGGTGCAGGACTCCGCAGTGATAAATAAGGACTCGGAGATGGGTCTCCATTCCTCACCAAGCTTCTGCACGGGCGAGTGTGCCGGGCCGCGATGCAAGCTCAGCGGCTCTGTGGATGTTCATTTACTGCCCACTGGCCCTTTGTCTTTTATCTTCTAGGCGTTGAGTCAGGTTTGATAGTATCGGTGGGCTGGGAAAGGTTGGCTGATTAATGCCTGTGAACCTCACAGTGACCATCAGACCAATTTATTAAAGAAGGGGGACTAAAGTAAACTCTGTATATCAGAAAGAAACAATTTCAGCAGAGGAGACAATCAGTTCTTCACTGCAAAGGATTGAAGATGGGTAATTAGGCCAAATCATTCAACAGTAATCATTTCTGTGGCACGTGTGTGTCCAGATAACAGAAGTTGCAAAAAACCAAAAAATTCTTTCATCCTTTTTCTAGAAATTTTGTATATCCATCTTCACATGAAACCAGCCCTGCTCTGCCTACCAGAATCAGACAGCAGCCCTGTGCTTACCTGGGTACTTGGGTTTGGCTAAGTACGGGCTTTACTGGCAAAAAGATCACTTTATGGATGGAACAGAGATATTGAATATTGACGTGGAGACTTAGGGTAGGGGGTTCTTTTTTATTTTTATTTGTTTCTTTTCTTTCTTTTTGTCATCCCTCCCTCCTTTCCTCTTTCCCTCCTTCCCTCCCTTCTTCCCTTCCTCCCTTCATTTCTTCCTTCCTTCCTTCTTCTTCCTTTTGAACATTTTTCCTACTCTGCCTAGCCTCTTGTTAATATATCATTAACAAAGAGATCAATTAAATTCCAAAGTCTGGGTGAGAAAATTGCCTACTTGGATTTTCAGGGATTTTTTTCTTTTTTTTTGTTTTCTCGATAGCCAAAATGTCACTTATGGCCTGCAGGGGCATTGGACACTCAAAAGACCCAACTCATGCTGGACAGTAGCATGTTCAGCACGACACAGAGGACAGTGTAAGCATGTCAATATCTCTGCCTAGTACCAAAGCCAAGGGAGTAGAATGGTGCACAGCAGGATGGGTGTAGAGTACACATACAAACATCTGGGCATTTCCCCCTCATCCCGGTGGGATATGAGTGGGACAGAAGACACTCTAGTTAACTGGAAGGATTGAAACATTGCTGTCTAGAAAAGCCCAGGGATGAGTTCTAGCTAAAGTCAAGACTGAGTGTCAAATTGTCCTATGTGGTCACTAAAGAAAGTTGGCCTTCTTTCAAGAAGTTTGTGTTGGAGATTCAGGGGGAAAAAGTATCTGGATGGGAAAGCTTAAGCTGAAGTTGTTTTCAGATCTTTGCCCGCTTGTGTTTGGGGGTAAAAGTTGTATGACTCTTTGTGTCTCCAAGGCTGTCTTCAAACTGCTCTTTCTCCTTCCAGTTACCATTTTTCTTGGCACAGAGTGACTCATAAATTAGTGGTACCTGAATGAGACAATTCATGAAAATATTCCCTCCTTAGCTTCTGGGCTGGTTTCTAGGGCCCAGCAAGCACTCCAAGGCACTGTCCTTTCTAAATGCACACATGACATGGTGCTGTCACTACACACTTTTCTCTGTTATCCTGCCTTTACGTCAGATCGTCTCTCAATCACAAAACATCTTTATATCTTCAGGGTGGCTTCTCAGAGTGGCTATGTCCACTTAAATCAAGAGGGATATCATATGTCAGGTGCTCTTAAAGAATACATTGAAAGCTTGGATGCATGAGTATATATTCATCTGACTTTGAGCAAACGTTGTAGTCGTGTTAAGATAAGTTATGTCTAGGTTGTCTTTCTTCCTATATATGAGTACCTTCACACAGAGAACATGGACTCCCAAGGTATCACTTCAATGCAAAAGGATTTAATGCCATTTTCCATCCTTTCTATATCCATGGTGAGCAACTGCAGAGGCTCTTAGCTAAAGAGAGAAGTAAAAGATTATAGATCACCACAAATTGAAGCCAGACAAGACATCTACCCTCAGCAGAAAAGGTGGGGAGGCCCTGTGGATTCTTCCCAGAGCTTGGAGCTGGTGAGGTGCTTCCTCTGTGGTCTAGCCGGCACAGAGGGGCTGGTCCACAGGAAGGTCCCGCAAGTGCAACTGCCACAGCACAGGTGCGGGTTCTATTGCCTCAGCTTGTCCCAGAGAGCTGAAGCCCTGTGTGACCAGCTTGGTATTGGCCAACTCATCAAGAGAAGTCACACATCTAAGGTCTGGGCTCTTCTGGCACATGTAAGCTAACTAGCCAGCATGTTTGAAACGCAGAGCTAGATGCCAGTCAGACTTTTACATATCAAACATAGTATGAGCACCCACAGTCAAAGTGCTGTAGTATTAATCCATATGCGTCAGTCAACTTTACACGTAAGGCCTACAGTCTTCAACTAATGTGAGGATAGTCTGATGATCAAAGAAAGAAACTTGTTCTCCAAAATTTCGGCTTGGTACCTTGGGCCCCAACGTGTAGCTGCATTTCCTGCTAAGACTGGGTGGATATTTTGGTTCTGCCTAAGTCTGTGGTCCAATCTGACCATCATTCATGTCCTTCTCCAGCCCTCGGTTCACCTCTTCTGGCAACTGGCTGCCCCAGAAAACCAGAGGGGGTCACATGTGAGCTCTGGGCTGCAGTCAGAACAGCAAGACACAGATGCCAGAGGCCTGGGCGCTGCTGGCCCAGAAGCACCGGCTCTCTCCTAAAACCCTCTGAGGGCAAAGTGAGAGCCCCTGACTGCTTTCTACCTTAACGGTGGCTTGTTTTTAATTTCTTTTAGAAGTGAAAACTACAGCCCTGACCCCTTGGAAAGGTTGGTATATTTATTTTCAGACAGCTGCTGCCTCGGTGGGGAGAGGGTATGTAAAACTCTGCACCTTCCTCCAAGATGCCTTCTTTTCTAAGCTAACCCAGGAAGCAGCCAAGAGCGAACCCTCCCCAGACCTGAGCTGTCTCTGTGTCAATTTAGATTAACCCCATCCCCAAGGATATCCCATCATCCCTGGGTGGCTTCCATGTGCAGAAGTCTAACTTTTCTTTGCTGGCGACACTAATGAGCACCTGTCAGTGCCCAGAATAGCTCCATCCTGGGCGTCTCTCTGCCAGGCCTGCCTTTTTCCTTGCACACGGACGCTCTAATGCAAAGATCTTGCTGGCCCTTGGCCCTGCATGCTGCTCTTTGCTTGATCTGTTCTTTCCTTCTTTCTCTCTAACTTGGATCTCACAGGGAAGTGGGGGGAGGGTGGGGAAGGGGAGAAGGGAGAGGTTCTTGGGTGAGTCACTGGGCTACGAATAAAGTGCCTCTTATTTGAGGCTTTCATTCCTGCCAGATGTTTCCGATGGATAATTGACACTCATCACAGTTCTCTGGGACCCTAACTGTCCTGCTAATTAGTCTCTTTAGGCCTCCTCAGCTCTCTAATGAGATAGAGGCAATAAAGGCGTCCAGTGTGGCATGGAGGTGTGGCTGGATGAGAAAAAGAGCCTCATCTGTGTAGCCCATGTCACCAGGCAGATGGCTGAGCTGTCACTCTGGCCAGCACCGGCTCTGAGAGGGCCTCGCTCCCAGGATGCCATGGTCCACGCCTTCCTGGACCAGAGGTCCTCCCTGCATAGCACTGTTCCAGGTAGTGTTCGTTCCATGTGGCATGGCCTGAGGGAGGCAGGCCAGCTGCATGTCTGCAGTGACCACCTTCACCTGTGCCCGAGTGAGGCCACTCTGCGGCTGTACTCTATTCTCTTCGTTCTCTGAAGATGCATCTCTGAGTTAGTGGGAAGCAAATTGCATTTGAAGGCAGAAGTCAAGGGACCCTGGAAAAGTGCCTTAAGCTCTCAGAAGTTAAGTTTCCACATGTTAGAGAAGGAGATAATAGCCCTGATCTCCTGCATGAGTATCATTAAGGTCTGCTTTGTTTATTTATTTGTTTTTTTAAGATAGGGTCTCGCTCTTGCTCAGGCTGGTCTCGAACCCCTGAGCTCAAGCAATCCTCCTGCCCCAGCCTCCCAGAGTGTTGGGATTACAGGTGTGAGCCACCATGTCTGGCCTGATTAAGGTCCTGTGATAGCTTTCCGACTGCAGGCACTCCGTCTGAAACCCTGGTTGATACGGTCTTGCTTCTGTGTGCACGTTCGCTGAGCCACAGGAATCTTCAGTGCCTGCCCTGGACACAGCTGGGGAAGTGGGGAGGGCCCTGGGGAGAGGACGCTGGATGAAGCAGAAGACGAAGTGGGAAAAGAGTTTCTAGCTGTGCTTTTGGCTTGGTTTATTTTGTTGTTTCTTTTTCTCCAACTATAATCCTAAACAAAAGAAAAACAAAGGGACAAATAAATATGGACATGTCAGCGTGGGGCCACAGTGCCCCTCCTTCCTTGAATGAACACTGGCAAATTCCTGCCACAACCAGTGGGACACAAGCCCTGCCCAAGAGGAGCTCACCGCACAGAGTACACGAACTAGGCTAATAAAGAGATTCTGATACAGGGTGGTCAGTATTTTAATAGCAGGATGCTCATGATGCTGAGCGAGCAAACTGACGTGAGTCACAGAAGGCCACTTGGAAGAGGTGACAGAGGCCAGAATGGGAGGGAGGTGGACAGAGAGCATTTTGGGCAGAGGGGAGAGTGCATAAGGGTGGGGAAGACAGAGGATGCTGCCAGAGGATGCCTGCCCGTGTGCACTGTACCTGTCTGTGTTCCACAGCATGGGGACACCACACAGGCACGGCGGGGAGATAGCAGGTGGACCATGAAATGTAGCACACATTCTACCAAGAAGCTGGGGATTTTGTTCAGGCTGTTGGACTCAAATAGATTAGTAGCATGATCAATTTGGAATTATAGAAACACCAGCCTGGAATTAGCATAAGAAATAAATCTGAGGGGTCAAGGCCAGATTTGTGAGCTTTCTGGGGAATCAAAAGTGAGATGATGCAGGCTGTCTACTTTGAAAGGTGTGGGTAGCCCTGCCTCGGGGACTACCCTGTTTCCTCCTCCCTCTGTCCGGCGTGGTCCAGGTCAGGTTTCCTGGATGTGCTGAAGGGACAGACAGGGTCCTGGGGAAGTGTGCAAGGGGGGAGTGCCGAGCCGGCTGGTCGTGGTCAGGCACAGCCAGTGCCAGCCTTGTGCAAACCTGAGTCAGAGACGGGTAGCGGCACAGAGGCCTCTGGGGCTTCCCCTGGATACATGACCAGCGAGAGGATGCTGGCAGGCACTTGGTGGCCTTTTTCTATCTTCTATTCAATAGTTGTCTGACACAACAGGTCAGGACTCATCCCTACAAGCTCTCTGTGGTGCTTTCCAGCAGGGAGCAGAGCCACAAATGAGCTGTGAACACAGGCGCCCAGAGAGAGCACCTGGCACAACCACCGGGCCATTGAGACATGCCACAGGGGGCATTTGCCAGCCCACAGCCTCCTCTGAGCAGCAGAATCCCAAGCCTGGAAACATGGTTTTCAGTCCTTTCTTGCATGGCAACCAAGCCAGGCCCCGCCTGGGCTGAACACCTGTCTACGGTATTCTCCTCCCTGGAGACTTCCACTGGCTGGTGGCCCTGAAAGGAGGGGGTGCAGGAGGGAAGGAGAGAGCGTCTCGAGGCAGGAAGGGACCCTTGCTCCCATCTCTTTGACCACAGGGCATCCTGGCTGCAGGCAGGGAGGGAGGATGTGGGGGGGGGCACTGGAATGGAATGAGGAATGGGTGTCAAAGCTGTGTGTGTGAGTTAAGGAGAGCCAAAGAGCCATGTGCTGACACCTGTGTGTCCTACCGGAGCACACTATGCCAGATGTGCAGGACATATTTGGAATCACACTGCGCAACACGCCTGTGAGCGTGGGATGGGACCTGGCTCCCACAAAGGCCCGCTAGGCCAGAGGGTTCAGAACCAACCTTTGTGTCTCAGGGTCCTCCAACCTTTGGCACAGGCAAGTGTCTTGGTGGGATGGATCTGGGGGTGGCAGAGAGGAAAAGGACTTCCTCAAGGGAGAGACATAACCTCTCACCCCTAAAAGCAATGGCTGCAGCTTCTCTTCTTTGATTCCAAAGATTATGCTGTGTAGACAGGGAGAGTGGATATAAACAGGGAGTTTCTGGTCATGGTTTATGTAGAAATGTGGTAGTTAGATTCTAGAATACACAATTGATTAGTGATAAATCCTAAGTGATAGCATCTCTACAATTGAAGTGTAAGTCCTTGGGAGCTCTGCAGGAATGTTCCTCAGTCACTTGTATCTCCACCACAGATGCCTTTGGTTTTGAGTTGCCCAGTACATCACCTTTCTGCAGGATGGGGAGCAGAATGGGGAGCAGAATGGGGATCCCCAGAGCTTCTCAGCACAGGGACCTGCACCGCCAAGTAGTTCTGGCCTTGGGATTACTGCGCACAAGACTCCAGGGAAACATGAGGTTGGATGACCTGTTGCATTTCAAACTTGTGGCTCTCTATTTAGCCACTTCCCTCAAAGCAGAGGTTTATCCCAAATGGCTAAGAAATAAAATCAGATGAGCAGGGCCTCCAGGCCAGTTCTAGGACCTGATGGAATAATCCCATATGGAATCAAGAAGCCTGGTTTGATTCTGATCTGCTTTAGCCAGAGTGTCTCCAATGCTGAGCCCCCGAGACAGGCAAGCAGTCCCCAGCTTTGTTCCTTATTCCCTACCCCATGAGGACATGAACTCTGCAAGGCCACCAGCTTTAAATACCCCATTAAGTTCAGTGCAATAGAGCGTGCTAGAGAAGGTGGCCTGGCTCCTTACGTAGCTAATTCAACTGGGCATCTGAACATGTGCGCTGTCCAGGAATCACAGCTCCATTGGTTATGACAGCTCTTGGCCACAGGGCTGAGGTAGCCTGAAAGCTTATGTTTCAGTGCAATAGGGTAAGTTCTGGGGAATTTTATGATCTTGTAGTTCTTTTGCTTCCTGCGTTTGTCACGGTCTCAAAAAGTATCTGTTTATAGACTAAGTTGGTCATGTCTTGAAGGAAAATGTGCCTCCATCTCCCCAACAAGGACACGCACAGGGGCAGGCTCTGCATCCCAGCATCAGTATAAACCTCTGGTCACATCCACATGCACAGCCAAAGGCCCCCCGTTTCTTTACCTGATCCCGCCCCCACTCCATGCAGACTGGCTTTGGCCTTTCAGGCATGTGGTACTAGATCTGCATCAGCTGTTGCCTCATCCAGATGGGGAAAAGGTCAAGCACTCCAGGTGGGACCCTGTGCCCTGCCCCAAGACAGAGTGGTTGGCAGAATGGCCTGTGTGCCCGAGGCGGCGGCAGCAGCAGGCAGACAGATTGCCGTGTCCAACAGGTCCTTTCCCAAGCAACAGGCAAGGCAGCCAGAGCGGAACGTGAGTGTCTAAGGCAGACAGTGCTGGGAAGTGGTTGGGTGATGGTGTGAACAGCACAGGAGTCGCACTTTATTAAAGCTCTGTGTAGGATATTAATTCTTCTGCCACTTTCTTCTTGAATTTGACCCTGAGCTATGGCCTTAGCATGTTTTGCCACAGTAAAGGAATAATGTCCATCAGGACCCTTTAACCCGAGTTTCAAGTTCTCTCCCTGCAAGGGAAGCCTTCCCATTACATAGAGGGTGCCTACGGGAGACCCGCGCCGTAGGAAGTTCATTCCTAATGACGGAGCTGGAACACCAATGTTCTGCTAAGAGGGACAGGGACATCTCACCGAGGATAGGCCTAATGACGGCAGGCCAGGCATGGATGGGGCTTTCTGCTGCTGTGTACCCGGCGGCTCATGGCGGTGTGTTCTCTCTGCAGGCCCCGGCACAGTCAGCGAAGTGAACAACAGCACGTCGAGGAGGGCAGGCTGCATTTGGCTGCTACCTCTCCTGGTCTTGCACCTGCTCCTCAAGTTTTGATGTGAGTGCCACGTCCCCCCCAGGGAAAGCCGCCGCCTCTGCACCCACCGACGCAACAGCAACGGCAACACCGACAGCTACAAATCAGATACATTCAAATGAAATTCGGAGAAACAAAGCCTAATGGGACAGAAATTCGAGGGGGGGGAACAAAGAATACTTTGAGGGGGAAAATAGTTTAAAAAAGGAAATTGAAAATTGCCTTGCAGATATTTAGGTACAGCTGAGTTTTCTTTCTTTTCCCAAATGGGAAGAACGCACACCTGGCTTGGACCCACCCGCAAGCTGCAGCATTGTGTGACCTCTCTGTTGCCAGCATGGGCAAGGGCTCAGCCACTCTGCCCACAAAGTGCTCCCAACCATGGAACGTTCTGGAGTCGGCCATCCCAAATCCAATCTGTCAATAGAGGCGGACACAGAGTGAGACACTCAGGCCCAGAAGTGGTACTGCGGGTCCTTTTGTAGACTGTGCCACCACTGTGTGTGTTACAACACATGACATTAAAAGATAAAGAAAGAAAAGGAAAGCAAAACAAGACAGCCCGACAGCAACAACAATCCCACAAACAGTCACAAAAGATACCGTTAAACTTTTTGTTTCTTTTCATTTTACTACATGGACATCATGGATAATAAGAGATTCTGATTCATTATTAATTTTATTAATTATATTTTCTGATATGAGTCTAGAACTTAGTGCAAAAACAAGACAAAACTAAAACATACACAGTTGAAAGGGGTGACAAGAAGTATGTATGTTAAACATTAAAAATGAATAGTGTACTTCTTAACAAGGTTTACAACTGGTGGACCACACACTGGGCATTAACCACCTGGTGAGGATTTGGTGTATCCACCAAAAAAATACATCCGATTTTACCAACATCTCCACCAGCGCTACAGATTCCTCCTTACTCTGGCATCTCATGCAGACAGCACTACGCTATCGACACACTGTTAGAAACGGAAAGGTGATCTGCACTGTATCTTGGGTTCGTTGGCTGTGCTTCTTTTGATGACATATATTATACAGTATATATATACATATATTTTTTTTGTTAGAGTTCTAGCCATTTTATTTCTCAGCAGGGTCCTTTCTCAGACATTACTGCATGCTGTATATGGCGTTAGCTGTGTGTTGATCTACAAGATGATAGAGTTTACTGGTAATTGTGTAATCAGCTCCTGCCTTTTTATTTTCTTGGGTTATTTACATGTCAGAGACATTTATAAGAAGTGAAAAGAAAACACAAAAACACAAACAAAAAGCAAACAACTAATACCAGGCTCAGCATCTTTCCAGGCGTGGCCCTCTGCGGCACGGGCCGCCCGGCGGCCTCCCGCTCCTCACGCCCGTGGCATTAACAGACAGCAAGCAACTGAACAGACTAAACCGTCAGTAACCACTTGCTTCAGCCCCTAATGGGAATCTCTGATGCCTTTGTGACCACTGGAGAGTTTAATCCTCTTGGTTTATTTAATTTAATTTCCCATCTTTGTGTGAGTGTGTATGAAAGAGAAGAAAATGAAATTTTTAGGTAATTTTTTTGTTCCTCCCCTGAAGTCTGGGAACCAGAGAAGCCTCGGGGAAGGGTCCTGGATATGATGAGGGAAAGTGGGATTGGGAGGCCGGGGAGGGAGGGGTTGTCTCTGACTTGACATTAAAAAGTGTTCCATGTCCCTCTTCACCTGGTGTGGTACCTCATTCTGTGGGGCGTGGGGGCAGGGCCTGCCTGGCTCAGGTCTGAAGAACCTAGGGGCTGGGCTCTCAGACCCCTCCTGGGGTGTTGCGGGGAGGGCTTTCTGTGGCAAGTGCTGCAATGACAAGCAGGGGTCTTGAGGCCCCTCGGTCCCCCTCACAGAGCAAGGCGTGGCATGGGCCAGCTCCGGGGTCCTGGCCCAGGCTGTTGCACCTGCTCGTGTTCACACACCTCTCCTCAGAACCTGGGCAAAGTCTCCCAGACAGGGAGAAGGCTTTCAGGTCTGGTGATTTCTGTGAGGCCACAGAGCGTAGCTATTGCTAAAAGAACAAAAAACAAAACGTTGAGACCTGCCTTGAACATTGTGTTTGGCAGCAAATGATCCCAAATCCCATCAGCTAGTGTTCTGGGGACTATCCTCCCTCCATACCTGACCCCTGAACCCCACCTCTAACCACAAATGAGAAGGGAAGGGAAATCTCAATACAAAACAATATTCGAGTAATTCTAACCTTGTCTGATTTATTCTGGGAAGTAAATAAGTAGCTGAAGATCCACTGAGACAGAAATGAGGTCACAACCCAGACTCTCAGAAATGGCTGTAGCTGTAATTCCGGGGTCACTTCCACTGGAGAGGAATCAGGAGTGCTGGGAAAGGCATGAGGTCATTTCCAGCTACTGCTAGTAGAACTGAGAAGAGATTATCAACTTGACTTTCTGCGCCCCATCCCCACCCCCAGGTCCCAGACAGCGCAATTTCTCCCACGCAGCAGGTTCTGGAGCCACCCGTCTTTTCCTCATGGGTTGTGGCTGTTGGCTGTGTTCTGCATTGTCGGTATCCCTCTCTGCGTCCCAGAACCACTTTGAGTCTCCTTGGAATGAAAGTGGGTGGGTGAGATTGACTGGCTCTCCCAAGCCTGGCCCTTCTGCAGACCCTGGAGAACGTGGGTGCAGATCACGGCGCAGTGGCATAGAGTGGGGAAAAGACAGTTAATGTCCATATTTCTAAACTGGAGTGAGAAACACCTTGGAAAACAGTGTGCCAGTGTACCTGCAAAGAGGTACTTCCAAGACTTTGCTGGAATAAGAGAACACAGTGCATACAACCTCTGTTTGAAGGGAAGCTTTCTCTTTCAAATATACTACTACTAGCATCTAATAGCAGATATCTATGGATAGCTGCTAGACTACTACCAGTAGACATTAGTAATATCTGCTGCTACTAATCATGCTTCAGATCTCTCTATCACCATCCTCTCAGAGAGACTGATCAGTCAGGGACAACTTTGTAAGGTGGCAATGATGGGTAAGTCTTAGTTTTACCTACTTGCCAACTCCACAGTCCTCTTGCCTTGTGGTCCTTTAGAGCTCTCGTTAGGCAAGAGCACATTCCTTGCAGAAACACCTTTACTATGGCCGATGAGTTCACCAGAGAGGAGACCTCCCTGTCCTGCTATAAGTGGTATTTCCTCTCAGCTTCTGTTCTGTGTGCCACAAGCCCATATCTGCTGAGTTTCAGTCTTTAAAGGGAACATGGGGGTGGCCATGGCGAAGGGGGTTCTCCCTCCCAGACCTCACCCAGGAGGCTGTGACTTTGATAGGAGCTGATAGGGACAGTTCCCAGGCCTCCCTCTTTTGGAAACTTGGAGTTTCCAAAGGAGCTTGGCAGTAAAGAAAATCACCCTGAATGGAGTCTGTAGTGATTTTTTCTTGGTATAGGCACTGATGGAAGACAATTGCTACAGGTTGGCCTGGATTTCAAGTGTATTGGACCCCTCATGACTCAGAGATAAGTCACTGCTATTCTTTAGGATTCCTGTATACCTCTAACATTAGGCTGTCCCTCGGGGAACTGTTACTTACGATTGGCAGGTTTCTATTCCATTTTAGCCTCATGTATGTAGAGGAGATTGTGAGGGGTGCACAGTCCATAACCACTCCAGCCAAACACTCCTGTAGCATCCCATTTATCTTCTCCCAACAAAATATCTGCTCCTCTCCAGCCATGCAGCTGTGCAATGGCTCTCCAGCTCCTGGAGCTAAACTTTCCCCATTGCTGCTTTTACACAATGGGTCCGGGTGTCTAACCTGAAGTACGAGTCCAAGGACTGCCCTCTAGTCAGTGGGATGTTCCAAGAATGTCCATAGTTGATGATCCCAAAATGCTTGTTTTCATGGCTGTGGATAGTGATGACAGTGATGATGAATGGCAGCCATTGCTTTTCAAGATGGAGATAAGTTAGCAAATGAATTAACACTAAAATGTGATTTAGGTTTAGCACATTTTATTGGACTGACCCCATCGTTATCTTATACTTTTTGAACCATGAGTTTAAAAGGGAAGATAATGGCCCTGACCAATCATAGGAACCTAGATGTGTGGGTTTGTTTAATTAAAACATGTAAAATGTGGGTTCAGCAACACATTTGTAAGAATTTTCTAGTCTTTCAGTGGTAAAAATTTGAGGTACTTCTCACGAAGAAAAACACAGGCAAATGGGAGGATGTGCTAAACCAGAGGTCCCTGCTGATGGAGACCTCACATGCCGTTGTGCTACTACTGGCCAAATGTATGTGCCCATGCCAGTTTACCCTTCACCAGCTGAGAAATTTAAAACATTGAGATTAGTGGTATGTAACGGAGGAATTAAGTGATGCCTCTTTCCAGAATTTTTTTTTTTAATTTTAAATCAAATCCCAGAGCTAATTTAGTTCAGAACTTGCTCATTGGGATTTGAACATAGAGTAATGTCTCTGTTGTCATCCTATAACTGCTCAAGCAAACCATTCTAAAGGATCCATTTTTACCTCTCTATGTTTTTAATTCAAATGCTATTTCCATGGGTGTCCAACTCTATCTGCCTCTAAGGCAATAAGTGCAAATTAATATCCCTGTGATTTGTGAATAACTGGGCCCTCTGAGTCTGTGCATCTTCATTCATATTTCCCTGTTTCCCACAACTCCATGCTTTTTCCATTTTATACATATCATGTGGTTAGAACTGCACAGCTGTCTGTAGAAAAGACCCCCTAATTCCTGAGCTCAAGATGAGTTCTTACAATGTATGTCTGAGGCTTTTTGGTGCATTATGCTTTATGAAGGTGACCTGATTTGACTTTAGTTTTTGAAATGTTGATTTTACTTCATGCAAGCCTCCAAATAACTTGGATATCTTCTTCTGGCATACTGTGGAACTATATGAGTTTATTTCTACATTTTAAAAGCCATAACCATTACTTGAAAATGAATCATTCCTCTACCACTACATCTATTTGATTAGAGTCCTAGAGTGGCCATAGCACTTACCTTGTTTCCAGTGAATCTTTAATTTTAGAATTTCTGTTTCAGTGCTAATATTTCGGATACAGAATTGAATTGCTAATTAGTAGAACTAGGCTCTAGTCTAGATCCTGTCATTAGTGATTTGGGTTTCCTTTCCTTATCTTTTATATAAGACGTTATGATGGAAGATTGCTAATGTTCTATCCAGCTTTAAAATTCAATAATCAAGTGATTTTCGGTTTTATAAGATTTCTGCAAGAAAATTTTAGGAAGCAGCATTTTTGATAACTGAGAATTTGCTTCCTGCAAAATCCTGGCTGCCATTTCTGCAGATATTTGAAGTGAAGTGAGGAGAACTTGAGGGATGGGCAATGCCTCACAGGGGAGGGAGCACTCCTTTATGAAAGACAGCAGCTTGTGTCTCGTGCGGGGACGGGAAATGATGTGAGCCCAAAGCTGCCCTCTGTGTGACACAAGTAAAACAAGAGAGAATAAACTGTCACATGTCCTAAAGTCTGGGAAGAAACAGATACTAAGACTAGGCAAAATTCTCAAAATTCACACTAGGAGTGTGTGAGAGTATAGTATTTGCTATAATTACTCAATTCTTTAAAACAGATGACACCTGTTATTTCCAAGATTCATCTTTAAAATAACAGGAAATAGTAACGAAAAGAGGAGTCTCTAGACAAGGTTTCAATGATGCTGTCTCACCATCCTGGTAAGTGTTGTGCTCAAGGGCCCAGAAATGTGTGTGCAGGTTTCACTGGACATGTTCGCGTGTTGTCAGTTCAATTTGAAGTCCACTGAGTCCTCCTCACTTCTCCATCCTGCCCCCAGACTCTGGGCTTCATTTCCAGCTCCTCTGTGAAGAGCCTGAGCTGTAAGAGGCAGAGGGCAAAGGTCAGACTAGGCGTGGGGTTGGAAGATGTGTTAGCCGCTCCCTTCCCCCAGGCGCCTGTGCCACGCCACCCTCTTCAGCTTCCATTGATTCTGAAGCTTCTCTTTCAGAGCTGGTGGAAGATCAGGCAACACTTCCTGCTCTTGGTAAACTAGTCATATAAAGGGTGATACAAATGCCACGAAGAAGAACCCAGCTGACGTAGCACACATGCAGACAAGGGATGCTCATCTTCTCTTGGAAGGATGAGGGAGAAAGAAGGAAACAGGAAAGAATGATTTATCATGTCACCAAATCAAGCCTGCACCATGCTATTCTTTTCACCCGTGTCCATATACTCACTTGTGTTTGGCCACTTGGAAAAGAAAATGGAGAGGAATGAAGACCTGACAGCATCCGTTTCATACAAAATACATTTTCTCTAAGTGTTCATATTAAAATTTAACAAACAAGAAAAATGAAAATAAAATCAGAAAATAGAAAAGAAATGCAGACAGTTAAAACTTGTCTGTGAGTCTGTAGGGATGAAGGGTCTGCATAGACATGTACGTTAGATGTCTTCAGTGGCGCTAGAAGCGAGTTCTTGCTCACTGGTTACAGGGAGCATTCTTCCTGGCCAGGCTCTCAGCAAACACAGTCAGATTTCACATATTAAAGGTTGCATGTGCTGTTATTGCATGCCTCTTTCTTCCCATTTTCCTGAGGAACAGAAAGAGGTAGAGCAGAGAGAGTATGAAACAAGCATCCAGTAGATGCCTTTTCACCGAAACACAACCTGGGGTGCTGTGGGACCTGCAGCAGGCCTCAATTTCCACACTGGTAAAATGAACGGTGGACAAGTTGTTTCCTGAAGGCCTTCCAAGTTCTGGAAATCCTCTGGGCCTCTGCCCGCATGCTTCTATAGTGCATGTCTATTTCCCTAAATAAGAAAAGTCCACATTTGGAGCCAAAGCAAACCTTCAGGTGGTGTTGGCTCTGTGGAGCTGCATAAGAGGTATCTCTATTCACACTGGACTTGGAGGGGCCCTTTTTTCCTGGCATGACATAAAGACTGGAAAGGCCACAGTTCACACCTTTGGAAGTGAGGCTGCTCTTTCAGAATCTGAAAACAAAAAAAAAATACAGACATACTCTCAAGACAACAAAACCCACAAGTGCAAATACGTAAAATGCTTTATACGGTTTCTAGTGATTTGTGGATGACTTGAAACTCACCAGTGAGCCCCACGTTAAGAACCTCGAAGTTTCACCTTGGATTTGTCTCAAAAGCTTCTTGCATTTCTCAAATATACTTGGTGTATTTGTCCTATATGCTTTAATTTTTAATAAATAAAGAACAAGTAGGGCATTCTTCTGAAGTGCCCTGGGAGTGCCCACAGAGATTAGAATCTAATCATTCAGGCATGAAACCTATAATGATCTCACTCCCTGAGCTCTTTGCCCCTGAACTCTTTTTACTGACTGACTCTTCTCATTACATGTTTCTAACTCTGCCAGTTACACCAATTCGGATAACCAAACGTGTTTGTACTTTTATTTGTAATAGATAGTGATACTGTCTCTAGGATGCTGGCTGTGAGCCAGACAGCCCATAGCCTACAATGAGTCAAGGAAGGCAAATCAGCACTCTTTTACCACGCCTGTGAGGCCTACGATGGCCAGGACATTTGATTTCATAAAATCTAGTTCACGGAACACTCCATATGTCCGGGATCCTGAATGTTGGGACATTCCACCCTTCTCACTGGCATATCCTTTCTCGTGTTCTGGTTACCAGTTGCTGCTCTTCCTCCTCCAAGCATGAAACTTTTTTTTCCATCTCCTAGGCATTTGATGGAGCCAACGCTAGCATAACACATATGTAAGAGCGTCAGGCAAACCATTTGCCCGGCTCTAGTTCTGAACAAGGGCATCAGTATTCCACAGTGTAATTCACTAGTCAGAAGTAATCACCTTCCATCGCAACAGCACAAGGGCAGTAAATTCATTACGATGAGGTTGCTGCCACTTCTCTCATGCGCCTTCACACTGCCGTTTTACAAACACTTCAGACACCCTGGCCTCCTGATCATTTTTGCATTAATCCATGTCTTTTTGCCCAGCCACAAATAGAATCACACTTGCAAACACTGGCACACCAGGAGCATCTATATTAATGTTTCATCATTCCTTGTCTTCAAAAATAAAAAAGAATAATCAGTCAGGTGGAGCCCATGGCATAGGATGACCTGAGCTCCAGAACTATGGGAATTAGATTGGAATTTGTGAGCAGAAGCAGAGGCTATTTTCATGAACAAACATGGCACTGTTAAGGCACGCTCTGAACCAGCAGCGAGAAAATCTTTCTGTCTAAATAATCTAATAACCTAACTCACCACATCTTATTTGGTAGCATTTTGTATACATTTCCTATTATCCTCTCTGCTCTCCCCCATTCTTCCCAACCAGGATAGCCTAATTTTGCATTGACAAACCTAAGAAGCAGGAGAGCTAAGAAGAGCCAACTGGGAGAAAAACATTATTCAGTTGTACAGGCTGTCCTACACCCCTTGGTTCATGGTAGGCATTTAGAGAGTGACATTATGACTTGGAGGAAAGGAGTGGAATCTGGTTTGGCTATATCTGGGACTATGCCTTACCAGCACCGTGAGTTAGAAATGTGGTGTCCCGAAATGGACATCGCGTTCTATCATCGCCACCGGCATAGTCGACATCAGGGACAATTCTGTGGTAGAAGTTGCATCAGTAGATTCCAGCCATTTGGCAAACTTTAGTCAGGAAAGTTGGTAGGACTCAAGCCCCATTTATTCACCTTTAGCTATCTGATGAATGCCCCAAATTAGCACATAAACAGAACAATTGCTAAAGAACCTCCAGACAGGATTACTTCAGACATTCCTTGAGCAAAAAGAGTAGGTCATATTAAACTCCAGTTTCCCAGTGGCTAGTGGTTTCTGGCAAGATAGGTACTCAATATAGGCCTGTGAAATGTCTCACTTAAGCACGAATTTTATATCAGGACTTTAAAACACCTCTTTGGAAAATTAGGACTCCATAGTGAGTTAAAAGGGAAGTTCAGTAGATTTATATTGTTGCTGACATTTCAGGACAAGTGAAATTGTGTGTAAGGACTTTCTTCAATATAATTATACTTCCTTATATTTCTGAATCATTTTATCTTCTTTCTGGTGCATTTGTTCCTAAGTGTCACCAAAGACTTTTCCAGAAATCAATGATGCAAGAACTGCCACCAATTAGGAAAAAATTAATTACACATGCAACTGGATAAGAAACTGCATGTATTTACTCCCCATTTTTAAATGAGGACCTAATGCATCCAGACACTGTTCTATGTGCTGGGGTTAAAATGGTGATCAAAACAAACATGATTCCTGTTCCCAAGATGTTTCCAAATAGGGAAGAAAGTCAACACTAAAATTATATTTCTCTCTCTCTGTCTCTCTGTCTCCCTCTAACACCCCCCCACACACAATAAATGTGCTATGCACAGGGTGTTATGAACACTTCTCTTACAAAGAGCTGATCTGGGAAGTTGTCCTGATGAGGTGAGATTTGCACTGAGCTACTGAGCTACTTAGGACAAGGAGAAATTAATTGAACGAGTTGAGGGAGAGAGAGAGGGAGGATGCAGTAACCATAGGTACTAAGGCCCTAAGGAAGGAGGAAAGAATAGCATAACAAAGACACCTTCATGCCAACTTTATTCTTCTCATATATGTCATTTCCAGTGATTATGACTTTTTTCAGGTACAGAGAACTTTCCTGTATACAGTTGAGTTCAAACCAATATAACTGCAATTTATCTTACACACATATTTACACACAATAATGCCCTAGTGAGCTTTTTAAAATATGAAGGTTGCATGTATTCCTAGACTTAGACTATTCTCAAAACTTAATGCAGCACATCTCAATCACTGCAGGAAAAACCTATTCAATTAGGATTTCCAGGAGGAGGGCCATGGAATGTGTAATCTAAACATCCTCTGATATTCCTCAAAATAACTAGATCCAAAACAGAACACGTAATTCTTTCAATTTTCTTTGTCTTCATAAATACCACCATCAAACATGGCTCAAACCAAAACCCTAGGACGCACCCTTACCTTCTTCTCCCTCCCCACCACCGTGCAATCCACCAGCAAATTCTGTCGTTTCCAGTCCATACTGTGCAAATGTCCAGTTCCCTCAGACGTTGCTCCCACCTTCATCCAAGCCCCCGTCAGTGCTCAAACTCCTCTACACTAGTTCCATGACCTTTCCTCAAAAGCTGCTGTCTAGTCTCCTAGTGCCAAACATTCTTCACACAATAGTGCTGGAGTGACACCTTTTAGAAAAGCCAATACTTCTATTTTCTATGATCCATTATAGATTTTGACTCATTTTAGTTCAATTAATATTGACAACTCTCCCTTGGGGTAGCGACTTCTCTGATCCTATTTGCAGGTGAGGAAAGTCAGACACAGAAAGCACCCGAGGTCACTAGAGGTAAAGCCAGGATTTTAACCCAGGTGGTCTGAACCTGAGCTATACTGCCTTTAAAAATGCCATTTTTAGTCAATTCTAAGATGTATTTTTTTTTATTTAAAAGTCTTTGAAATTGGAGATATGTCTTGTAATCAGTGGCACGTCATAGTTTAATTGACATCATTTTTTCCTTGTAGTACATAAAATCATTGCATGTCTTACAGCTGATGGCTCCTGGAGTTGGCGAAATACGCTATTAGTAGAATGAAGGGATGGGAGTAGGTCAGCAGGGCTGCCCTGAACATCTCTGCTTTGTCGTCAGGGGAACAACACATACAGGATGCATTGAACTCTTTGGGAAAAGTCGGTAGCAACCTATATAACCATTCTTATTACCATTGTTTGTGGCTCCAAATAATCATATTTTAATTTATTTAACAAAAAGAACTTCATATAAAGTTATATTGGAATAACCCATCTTTGGCCGGGCACAGTGGTGCACGACTGAAGTCCCAGCTACTTGGGAGGCTGGGAGGGGAGGATCACTTGAGCCCAGGAGTTCTGGGCTGTAGTGCACTAGGCTAATTGGGTGTCCGCACTAAGTTCAGCATGAATGTGGTGACATCCTGGGAGCAGGGGACCACCAGATTGCCTAAGGAGGGGTGAGGCCCAGGTTTGAAACAAAGCAGGTCAAAACTCCCGTGCTGGTCAATAGTGGGACCATGCTTGTGAGTAGCTACTGCACTCCAGCCTGGGCAACATAGTGAGACCCTGTCTCAAAAAAAAAAAAATAATAATAATAGAGTAACCCACCCTTTGTTTAACATTTCTTGATAACTATTGAATATTTAGTCACTTAAGTATTTCTTCCAAATTGCTATTGTGAGATTTTTTAAGGCATTAAACTCACTCCATTTTCCATCACTCTAGGTGGTCTGAACTTGATGTTCCTAATTTTAGACACCATTATTATTCTTCTGTGTGAGTCATACACTTCTAAACACAGCCCAGTGTTTTCTTGTGTTAGAGGGAGGAAAAATCCCTTCCAAGTAGATATTCAGCTTGCCTTCCTATTTGCATATATTTTATTCATTGCTTTACATGCACAATCCGGATTGGACATTTGGGGGTTTGCAGCATTATCATCAGTATCTGCCTATTCAGTCATGCCCTAGAAGTAGTATTAAAAGTAAAAATTTACATTCATCTGTTGCTTTGCAGTTTACAAAGTACTTTCACATACTCCATCTCATTTAATCTTATTTAAACCGCTCCATAACTGTGTAAGGATAGACATGGCCTTTCACATTGCATCTTCTTAATTGCATTTCTCTCTAAATACTCTCAGGGCCCTGAAATGACTACTTCAGATAGGCCCAAAGTCATGAATTAGCCAAAGGGATACTGGGTCAAGAGTCTCAGCAAATTCCGGAAGTGCTTTTGCGAGTGGTAATGAGCCTGTCCTTGTAGACCAGAGCTTACTAACTGACGTGTGTTCACTGCCATCTGGCACACAAAGACTGGGGAAGAGGAAACAGCAGGGCTAAGCCTGGGCGGCTGGGACCCCTGAGCTCATAGCATCGCACTGGGGACAGCTTTGTCCATTTACCCCAGTGTGTTGCACACAGGCCTTAGGCTTATTAAGATATTTAACAGGTTGAGCACCACTGCAAACTTCAGAGCAGATTAAACCTTTTACCTCGGCCCAGTCAATCCAGATACATTTCACAGCACATTTTTGGGGGCTGGGGGGGCCATGCCCACTGGTCTACGTGAGGAACATGCCACAGAAGCTGTGGTGTGCACAGCCCACGTGGCTTCATGCTGGGGCCCTGCATCTCTCTGCAAAATAGATGCTAAGATTCACTGCTTTCTATCCCAAGTCTTGATGTTGACTCTTTCCCAGAGATCTTTGCTAATCCAGGGGCCTTTGAAAAATTTGGGGGCCTTAGAAAATTTCTAGGAATAACCTGATGATCTCTTGGGAACTAAAACTCAGAGTAAGAATTTACTGCTCATTCTGCATGCTGCCTAGCTCTTGTCTCCCAGTGACTCAAAAGCACTTTCACAAATTGCCCTCCTCTGCTAAGACGAACTTCCTAAGTGAGATTTCCTGGTGGAGCAGGACTAGATGCATGCCCAGAACACAACCTCTCTGGTTAACCCAGCACTATTGAGAAAGAGCAGATGGCTAAAACCTATCAATACAATGTGGGTACCAGCCCTTTATCTTCAAGGGGATTAGCAGCCTTGCCATTACACAGAGCTATGATGCCAGGGGTTTTAAGACCCTCCAGGAACCCACAACCTCTGAGAGTTTTTGCCTTCTGTTCCATTTAAATCTGAGAGGCTTTCACCCCCGCTGGCAGCTCCAGAGTTACTGCTGAGGCTTGGGGAGAAGCTGTTATGAAAAGCTAAGGTTGTTGCTAAGCAAAGGCAGTCTCAGGGAGGCAACTGACAGAGTAAAAACAACACCTGGTTAAACTGAAATTGACATGAGAGCTCCTCCAGGCTTTCAGCTACTTTTGTAGGGGTTAGAGTTCCATTTGCCTAATATTGAAAAGGCAATAAGCATAGACAATCGCAGCTCCTCCAGCAGTCAGGGAACACAGAAATATGGCAACCTCCAAGTGAGCAAATTTTGTTGTGTCTTGAAGTATGAGGATCCTGGAAGTATCTTCCATGCCCAGCACCACATGTCCTCTGGGGAGGGGTGGGCCATGTGGAGGAAGCAGCTCCTACACCTGAACGTCCTCCACCATCCTCATCCAGCAACAGGGAACTATGAAGAGAAATGACTTCTGGTGAGGGAATCTTCAGACTGGCTGGAAGAGGGCAGGGCTCCTGGCACCTGGCGTTGGTGGTTTTGAACCAGAGGAGCCCGAAACAGTGAATCAGCCAGCCTTGCCTTCCTTCGGTAGCCTCGCTGTGTACTCAGTACCGCTCCAGGTGTGTTTCTAAGACCCGTGCATTGCTCAATTTTTGTCTACCCCTAACGCACATTAACAAAGAGAAGGTACAAGGAAACATTATAGGCAAATGCACTCAGCTTGTTCCTGCAAAGGTCTGACTGCAAACACCCAGGTAGAATGCCCAGCCCAGGAGCTGAGCTGGCTCTCCTATGAGCCACAGTCCTTTTGTATCTCTTGCTTAAAGACTGACCACCCTAAGAGAAAAAGGGGCTGCTTTCTTTTCTCCTTTGGCTAAACTTGATTTTCTTTCCCCAGCTAGAGTGGTAAGTTCTAATGGAAAGAGATACTTAATGAAAACTAGTGCAAAGGGGAAAAGAGAGAGTTATATTCTAAGACCTAATTCTTTAACAAAGACCTGGAGCCAGGGGTGTAAACAAACGCTTTAGAGTTGGTGTTTCAGGGGAGCAAGACACAAGGACAGACTCCAGCTCCACAGGAGCAGGCCTGGGAACCTACTCTGCTAAGCGTTAAATGTGCAGCATTGGATTCCTGCCTTCTGCCCCTCCCGCTCAATTCTCCTTCCTCCTCCATCCTGCTTTGCACCCTGGAGGGACTTTTACTCCCAATCTCAACCAGTCCCCTTCCTGTCTAGCTCCAGGCTGGACCCTGCTAACAGGGACGCCTGCAGGAGATCAGAGGGAGAGAAGAGAGGTGGGCTATTCACTCCGGGCCCCTCCCTGCCGGGCTGAGGTTGGCAGTGGCTATGTTCCTCCATTGCCATCAGTGGGCTTTCTCTCAGAGTCTCACAACCACTCCATGCCCCTGACCCTCCAGGCCAAGGGCCAGTAGCAGCTTCCTGCTGTTGCTAGACCTGGTCCCTTGCTGGTTTACCTTAACCCCAAGCACATCATTTACCTGAGCACGCATTTATCTCTCTTCAACAGCCCTTTGGGTATGCTGCCTGCTTCCTGCCAAACCCCTGAATGATACATACACAGCTGGATTATGCAGAGGTCCAGAGAACAGTAGGGAAGAGGTTGCTGGGGTGTCCTCAGGGCAGGGACATTCAGGGCACAGCCAGTGTGGAAGCATTTCAATATGGTAGTAGCAGCTGTAGTCATGTAGGTGGGCACTGTCCCCTCGGTCCTGTCCTGAGCGCTAACTGCTCCTGTCTCATTTTTACAAATAAAGAAACCAAGACTCAGGAAGGTCAAACGAAATGGCCTGTTATAATTTTCCTGTCTTCAAGGGTTTTGGGGCAATGGCTTATGAATCCTTTTAGGATGGTGAATGCCACCATTCTATATATAAACCATGACATATAAAGGAAATATGTAAGAAAATCTTTCAAAAAAGGTCACAACCCTGACTACATTTATGTTCTTTACCTGTGATTTTTTTTTTTTTTTTTTTGTCACCAACTCAATGAATTTAGTTTCTCTGCTCCCTGGGAAGAGCCAATATCCTACCAAAGACCTTATCTAATTCTTTGTTTTGGTACAATGTCTAACATGTTTTTGGCATTTAATGAATGTCTATTAATAGCCACCTATCGATGGGGCACTCTGTGCTCAATGTGATCACTTGCTGTTTCATATGCAGGCAAAATGAGAGATCAGCTTTTTTCCATATAAAATCATAGCCCAACCAGGAGAGGGCTTTGAGAGGCCTGCAGTTGAGCTCCCTGATTCTGGCCAGCACTGGGCTTGAACTGCGACAATCACAGTAGTGCCTCCCAGGAACGCCTGTGCTCAGGGCCTCTGGACGCTCCTTGCCTGCTCTCTGGCCCTCACAATGTGAAGATGCTGTCTCCTACCTGGTCAGAATCCTTCTTGCCAGATGCTCTGCCCGGTGCAACACTGTGCACACAGAAGGCAAAAGAAACCAGTCACAAGCAGGGCAGGTGAGTGAAAGCTCAGAGAGACGTATGGGCAGAGGAATCCACATTGTGCAGACAGCAGGGGAGCCAAGATCTTGGAATACAGAGGATTGGCTGGAGCACAGCTAGAGAGGGCAACAGTGATGGACGACAAAGCCGGAGATGTCCTCAGGGAAGGGGTCGTGCAGGGCCCTGCAGGCTGGGGCAAAGGGCAGACCAGTCTAACCCAGAGAACACAAATCCAAGCTGCCTCCCTGGAACATTTTGGCCCCCCTACGAGGCACCCAGCACCTTGCAGTGCTTAGATCACTATTTCACAGAGAGTGCGGTTTGGCTCTGGCTTCTCTCGATGTGCTTGCCAAGTCACAGGCCCTGGGTGCCCAGTAGAACCTGCCTGTATCAGCTCACATCTGAAGCAGAGAAGCTGCATGCAGCCCTAGTTCTTGCCACAGACATGGGGGCTGAGGCAGTGCCACCCTCTGTAGAACAGCGTCTCTGAATGCCAGCCAGTGCATCCCCAGTGCCGTGCTCACTGGGAGGTCCCCAATCAAATCATCAGCATCTTTCCTACTGAAACTCCCCTGGCAGTGAAGCTTCTTGCCAAATGGAGAACTGAAGGAATCAAGTGGGGATCCCAGGCCTGTGGCCTCATAGCTGCGATGTGGAGGACCAGTGTCCCTGGCACTGGAACTGTGCCTGAGGGGTAAGTCGCAGCACAAAGGCCTAATGTTAATGAGCCCATTCTGCAGAAAGACCTGAAGTGGCCCCAAAATGGACAGCAGAGGCAGTTTTGGGGGATTCCACAGCTTTCCCCCACAGCAAAGAAGAGCTGGGACTGGAATTAAGCCGTGGAGGCTGCCGTCTGCCCTGGCTACGCCACAGTTACCACAGGAGAGGCAGCTTGCAAGGGTCTTCAAAGAAAGGGCGCTGCCTCCCCTACCGTCCCCGCTCACAGGGCCACTGCCCCCTGCCCCCACCTGAGCCCCGTGTGCTAGTGTGCTGGGGCTCTGCTTTCCAGGTGATATCCAGAGAGAACTGGCCACTGGAGCCGCAGCAGCGTGGCTTCCAGTGCCCACAGGCACATGGCCAGCACCCTGCCCGCTCTCCTCCCTGACAGCCGCATGCCCCAAGCAGGAGCAATATACTCGTCCTCACAAAACACAACAGGTCTCTCTCATCTTTTCCCTGAGACAGACAGGACTAGTCAGCCAACACTTACCTTTCTAAAGGAGGTTGCACTCGGAAGTTGCAGAGAGACCTCCTCTCCAAGGAAGATTACCCAAGCACTTCTTGGATGTCTAAGAGAGGCCCCTCAGTGAGTCTAAGGAAATTTTTTCTGACTTAGCCAATACCATGCAGTAACTGGCACTACTTAAACAAGGAAGAAAAAAATGTGCACATGCATTTCATTATAATGACAAATCCTGATTCAAATGCTTTTAGGACAGTGTCCTAGTTAAGGAAACTAGTTTTAGGAGAGTATACTAATTAAAGACTTCCACTTTCAGCTCTGGTGGAGCAACAGGGACTGGATTCGTCCACCAGCCTTAAACAATTGAAGAATGAACTCTATACCTAGGAAAGTGCAGCTTTTCGTCCTTGGTCAGGGAGGGGTGTGAGGTCTTGCAGTCATTCAGACAAGAGCAGAGGCCAGCAGTGATCTTGTCGGAGCATTAGGTTGTATTTTGGGTGATCTGACGCAAGATTTGGGGGATCCTGTTGCAACACCCATTTGCACCAGGCTCATTTTAGAATAGAGCTTGAAGCACACCTCCCCACAGCTGCTAAACTGCACAGTGGCTCCATGGAGCACAGACTCTCCTTTATCTTTTGTGCCTTGGCTTATCACAAGAGAGGTAAAGATGGGTTTTGGAACTACACTGATGTTGGAATTAGTGCCCCAAGCGATGTTCTATTAGGAACCGGCTATATCAAACAGGGAGAAAGACCTGTGCAATTTCTCTATGAACTTTCTAAAGTTTTAAAATATTTAAATGTTTCTCAAAAGCATCAGAGGAGGAAGGGCCCTGGAAGGTAATGTGTATGTCAGTATCTGCGAATACCCAGTTTCTAAAACCACAGAAGACTTTGCTTAAGCTAGAAGGAAGGTCTGTGCCAGGTGGACTAAGACGATGTCAGCCTGTGTCTATACAGCATGGACACACCTGTGTGGGTGATGTAGCAGGCTGTGAAGCCCAGAGTAATGTCCAAGAATACCCATCACTGCAGGAGATTTTATTAAGCGCAGTGACAGTGTGTGAAAAAGAAGATTTTAAGCTGTGACTCTACAAAGCCATTTAGATATTACAAGACTGGCAGGTCCCTGAGGCAAAGAAGGACGATAATTTAAAAAGTCTACAAGACCCTGCACAAAAGGTCATCTGTGACCTCAAAACTTCCAAAGCCTCGGTCCCCATCACCAAGGGCTTAACAACACTTAAACAGCAGCTCGTCATGTGGAGGTCGTAGGAACTTGCATGCCAATTTTCTTTAACATGAAACACGGGACAGAAGAGATGCCCACATGGGTGTTGATATTAGAGGAGCTGCTCCAGGAGGCAGTACGGGAGGGAGCATGGGATGGAAGCAGACTCAGTTCAAGGGGACCTGCGGACCTCCGAGATCCTTAGCTGGAAGTGGCACACTGAAAGTTCACACTTGCACCTGGGTATACTCACTGCTAGTGAATAAAGTTAGTTCTAGAGGAGACAAAGAGAGCCCATGACACAGACTCCTGGTAACATGACAGATCAGCAGAAGCCCAGCTCTGAAGCCCAACTGAAGTCCCAGCTCCAGCCTTGGAGACATGGATGGCCATGGGTGTCGCAGCACCTCGACATCAGGCCATAGCACAAAAGGCTTTTGTGAGGGAGGCAGCCAATCTAGTCTTCTAGGTAGGGCTTTCTGGGTCTAGAGTCAGCGTTCTTTCACACCCACTGTTCTCACAGGACATCTGAGCACAAGCAAATCAGCCTAGGAACCACCCTCCGGTACTGAGAAAACATCTGTCTCTGTGCAGGCGGCCCTGGAGAAGAGCACAGCTAGGGGTTCAGTCCTTTAGGGGAGTGTCCTCATAGCTACCTCTCCAGCAAACACCCCACACAGGGCCATGTCTCGCAAGCCCTAAGACAGCGCATGCAAACACTATTTTGAGTAAGGAAGGTGTATTAGTTTCCTGTTGCTGCTGCAACAAATCACCACACACTTAGTGGCCTAAAACAATCCACACTTCTTATCTTATAGCTCTGGAGGCCAGTTGTCCAAAATCAGTCTCACTGGGTTAAATCCAGGTGTTGGCAGGGCTGGTTCCTTCTGGAGGCTCTAAAGGTGAAGCCCATTCCCTTGCAGTTTCTAGGTTCTTGAAGTGGCCTGTGGGCCTTTGCTTGTAGGCCCTTCCTCCAACCCCCTGGCATCTTCAGTTCTCCCTGATCCTCTGACTGTGCTTCCTTTGTCACTTATTCTCTGACTTGGACCCACCTGACCCTCTTCCAAGACGCCATGTGACTGTACGGTGCCCACCCAGCTAACCCGTCGTAATCTCCCCATCTCAAGATGGATGTTTAACTTCATCATGCCAGTAAAGTCTCTTTTGGCAAGTCAGGTAACACACTCACAAGTTAGTTCTGGGGATTAGGACGTGGAAATCTTTGGGGAGGGCATTACTCAGTCTCCTGCAGGTGGTCCCGTGTGGCAGAACAGCAGGATTCCGAGAATATACACTTTGTGATTCTGAAGCAAATGTCCTCCTAGAAAGGGAGACTGGAAAGGTCCCTGGCAGAAGCCATTCTGTTACTTTCACAAAAAGGACTTCAGAAATCAGTTTCTTGAGATGTGTCTTTTTCCTGGATGACTAGAACCCTGGTGAGGTCACGGAAACTCTGGACACAGGGAAGAGCTGTCGCCACCAGTGCCAGCCACTGTGTTCAGTGACAACTGAAAAGTTTTGCTTAGGTCGGGGTTGTTAGAGGAGAGTGTGGTTATTATTATTGTTCTACACCCTACGTTCTAAGTGTGGGATGTGTAGGAGATGGGGACGATGGCATATAAGCCAGGACTGCGAACAAAGAACTGGAGTGCGAGACTGGGTCTAGGAAACCACACCCGCCCTCCTAGTCCAAACTCATTTCCAGATTCACTCTCTGCGATTCAGAGACAGCTGCCAGCCTCAAGCCACAGAGGGCTTGGAAAGGACTTTTCTCAGATAGGGACAGGGACAATGACTGTGGCGTTCGCTCCAGAAACCTCAGTGCGAGGGTTGAAGAACCTTGTCTGTCCAGGTAGTTCCCTTTGGGAAAGTCAAATGTCTGCTTTATATTAAGCTCAATTTACAGTGATTCTGTGTGTGGTAGATGCAGGAATGCATTGCCCAGAAACTCTTCAAAACTAGAGTGGCTGCCCTGCAAGTGTGCTCAGCAGACAGCCCACAGCTCTCAGCTCCTTCCAGCTCTGCTGTACTGCAAAGCGCCACTGTGCTCGCTCCCTCTCGGAACAGTCCACATGTCTAACCAGGGTATAAGTGCATGGCTGTGTTGGACAGATGCATGACACTCTAAAAGACTCTCTCCAGAGCTCCCCATCAGGTGAGCCAAGCTTTCTTGGGCCAGATCATGGTTTGACCTCTCATCTGCCCAATTCTGCGCCTCCGCCCCCTTCCCTTGGCAGGTGTCAACCCCTGATAAACATCTCTCACTCCAAGCAGCACACGGTTTGGTTTGGTGCTGTTTAAAGGAGAGTCAATTCACCTCAAAGAAACACGAGCCTGCTCTGCAAGACAGGATGTTAGCCACTCAAATGGACCTGATCAGGGCTCAGTGGCAAGGAAAGGCACTATCCTAAAAAATAAAATAAAATCTAGTCACAAGATGCATGTTTAAAACCAAGTGTCCTGCGAGGAAGAAGTTCTGGCAGAGTCTGCTAGGACAACAAGCTCCTTGGGAGCAGCCGCCTGGTATGGTGTGTGGTTTGAAGGAAAGTGAGTGTGTCCCTGTGAACGAGGAAGCGGTAAGCTCAGAGACCAAGCAGGCAGCCCCTCTGCAGTGCTCAGAAGGATTTTGACTGGCAAAGGCCTCTCAGCAGCACAGACAAGCATTGTCGTTCTTATCAGTGACAACATACAGCAGCCAGAGGGATGGCAGAAGACCAGTTCTTTCTCTGGCCGGCATTTGAGAGAACAACTATTCTCTCCCCTCCTTCCTTTTTTGGACTAAGTTCCCTGGGTCTTGGATAACTGAAGAAGGGACTTAATAGCATGAGATAGCACTTTCTATTAATGTGAGCATGAGGGTTCTTGGATAAGGAATTGGAAATATAAAAGAGATACGGATGCATTTGCAACCAAAACTGGTGGAACAAGTCATAAGGATTACATGCAGATACTCAAACTGACACCATCACTAACGCATAATTCCAAATTAATCTTAACACTAGGAATCTCCATCTCTCATGTGTGGAAGAGAAGTTGTTATTTAATTTTCTTTCAGTAGAAGAGGTTTGAAGAATACGGGTTATAAGTTTGCAGCGTGGGGTAGTGGAAAGAATGGACTTCACTTTCTTCTCCGGCAAAGAGGGTAGAATTTTGGAAGGAGACAAACCCGGTTTCAGATGTGTGACCACACTGGGTTCCTCCCCTCCCCCTTGCTTGTGTCCTAACAGCAGGGTGATTACACCCAACCCTCGGTCACCCTTCTCCATGGAATAACTACAGGGGCTCAGAGATTTTTGTGTGGTCTGCTGCCCTTGCTCCTAAGTTGGCATTTATTAATCTTACAAGGAAAATTATGTGTCATTACCTGCATCACTGTGCACCAAGCACAATATGAAAATCATAATGATAACTTTTACTATTATCCTTCTAAGGCAAGGTCTCAAGAAGTGTTTTTCCCCATAAACGAGGTATTTGGGTAAGTTCCACGTGAGTGGCTGTGGCTGTGGCATGCACACAGAAGTTAAGTGTCTCTGCAGGAGAGTTCAGGTCAAGGCATCTCATCAGGGAGGTGAATTAGACTCAGTCTGAGACAGTGAATTGATTGCAACTATGTAGCCACCAATTACACAAGTCCTAAACAAACGGCACTCATAAAACAGGATTGTTCTTTCACCTGGGAACCCTGTGTGGCCTGAAGGGGACAATAAGAGAAGAAGTATAATCTCTAGACTCTCTGGGGATGTGGCTGTAGTCCCCACTTCTGTGAAGCAAGTAGTTCTCAACTGCCGACACCAATTAGAGGTATCACAATCAGTTCTGAGGCATGTCGCAAGCAATTTGTTGGTAATAATCAAGCAGTGAATTTTGCTGATGATTTCTTTCTTTATAAATTAGATTAGTGCGTTAAGACTTCTTTGGTTGAAACTGAGAACTAGGCAAGTTGGAATAGCTTGGGCAAGAAGAGGAACTTACCACAAGTGCTGTGTGACTGCAAGAGCAGGGATGCAGCTAGGATGGAACCTGGAGCCAGGGATCCTACATCCCCGGGGCACACACACACCACCTTCAAATCTACTTTTCTCTGTCTGTTGGATTCTTTCCCACTGCAGGACATTTTTCTCTACATGGCAGGAGATGCAGCTACAAACAGTTCACAAGCCTCACACGCCACACACTTTGACAGCAGAATGTCCTGAATCTCTGTTCCAAGTTTTAGAACATTGAATATTTTTTTTTCCTTTTTTTAAAATTTCAGAATATTATGGGAGTAGGAATGCTTTGGTTACATATATTGCCTTTGCACCACCCTAGTCAGAACTAGGTGTGAATTTACCCATCCCCTCCTGCCCCTCCCACCTGCCTGACACCTGATGAATGTTACTTCCACATGTGCACATAAGTGTTGATCAATTAGTACCAATTTGATGGTGAGTACATGTGCTGTTTGTTTTTCCATTCTTGTGATACTTCACTTAGAAGAATGGGCTCCAGCTCCGTGTAGGATAATACAAGAGGTATTAGATCATCATTGTTTTATGGCTGAGTAGAACTCCATAGTATGCATATACCACATTTTGTTAACCCATTCATATATTGATGACCATTTGGGTTGTTTCCACATCTTTGCAGTTGTGAATTGTGCTGCTATAAACACTCAAGTGCAGATGTCTTTATTATAGAGTGTCTTTTTTTCCTTTGAGTAAACACCCAGTAGTCCTGGATCAAATGGTAGTTCTACTTTTAGTTCTTTGAGGCATCTCCATATTACTCTCCGTAGAGGTTGAATATTTCTAATGTTCAAAGCGTGTGTCTTGGGTCCCACAGCCACAACCAAAACAATTGACTATGGCCAAGGTGTGTCACATTTCTATTATCTGTGCCTCTAAACTAAGCTAAGCCCATATCACCCAGACCAGATCCCCAAATCATTCACATAGCATGACCCTAGGCTCATCTTCCACCTCTGTTCATCACCTTTTATATGCTTGTCCAAAACCTATAGTCTATCGGCAGAACTCGCCTTCGCATCCTCAACTGCTGCCCTAGATGTCACTTCCATGGTATTCTCCTAACTGCCCTTGAAGACGCTACCTCTGCAGCTCCTCCCTCAGATGCATGCTGTTTCTCTCTCTGTCCCCCCACATGCCTCTGGGTCTGAAAGTGTACTCCTTGCTGTCTGTCGCTGCACTTCTCCTTCCTTCCTCAAAATCCCCAGGCCTTTGGAATCAGGCCATTAGACTATGCCTGCCCTGCCCCTCTTTGCAATCCTTACCCATTGACTTACTGCTCATTTTCCCTTGTTTATTAAAGTTTTCAGCATTTGCGTCATTGTCATTTTCTACATAATCCATTCTCCACGCCCATAAGGACAGTTCAGTCGACACCCTGCTGGGTTATATATTGGGCTGGAGGGGATAGGAGGGGTGGAGAAGACAAAAGAGAAGAGGAGTATAGTTTTAAAAAATGAGGCCTGAGATTGGACTTGAGTTGGGTTTGATTGTTCCATAGGTAATGCCGGGAGAGCACCCCGGGAAGAAGAGCAGTGTGGACAAGCGCAGAGGGACCAGAAACAGCCTTGTCCATTTGCAAAACCGTACGTCATTTTGGTTGGGAAGCCAGAGCAGAAGTGAAGTATACAAAGGGGTGAGAGAAGACAGTAGAGATGTAAACTTCGCAGGGCTTTCTGTGCCATATTTAAAGATTTCATCTTTTTCCTGTTTTTGAAATGAAGGACATTAGAACAGTTTGGCACCTGTACACGTCTTGATGACAGCATTTCACACAGTATACGATAACTTACTCTCAAGTTCTGCCCTTCAACTGCGGACCCACTGCAGTTGGGGTGGAGGGTGGAGACTGTCTTCTGCACCTTCAGATCTCCTGGACCTCACACAGTGCACCTGTGCAGGTGCTCATGTTGACTGAATGAAATAGTGGAGTTTTGTGAGATGCCTGAAGATCATACTATTCATAGAATTATTCATAAAGAAAAATATAGTTGTCACTATAGTCTAAGTTACAAGTAATAGTTTACAGATAAACCTTAGAAACCCACTCAATTCACAACCCTGGGATAAAGATTTTGAACATTTTTTTTAACCTACTGTAGGGAACCATGATTAAGCCACTCTGTGCTAAGGAGTTTGTGAACAGGCCTAATGCTTTTCATGGCTTTATTGGTTTACAGTTTGCAAGGTGCTTTCCAAATCCATTATTTTATTAAATCCTCTCTATCAAGTTTGAGAGAGGTGAGAGGTAGGTCTTATTATCCTCACAATGAAGAATGTAAGGCAGAGATTTAAGCCCCGTGGCCAAGGTCATACAACAAATAAGTGGTAGAGCCTGAACTTAAACTGGGATCTTCGGTTCTGAGCACACTGATCCCTGTGTTCCTTCGCACTGCCTCTAGATTACGGTGAGGACATCTGACATTGAAGAGACTGCAGGTAACAAGTGAGGTTGTTATATGCCATAGCTGTAAAAAGTCCAAGGTAAAAGCCATCTGTGCTAATAAGTGTGTGAACTGCCTGCAAAAACTGGTGATACTTTTATCCTTTCACGGCTTGTGCTCTTGGCCAGACCCTTGCATTATGTCTAGCCTGAATCTTAGTCTTTCAAGAGAGATGTGCAGAAATGGGAAAGGGATTCAGCCTATTATGTCTGCTCTACGAAAGAATGTTCCCCATCCACGGAGGTCACGGCCTCACAGGAAATTAGCACATTGCAGCAACACGAATGTAGGCTAGACCTCAGAAAAAACTTACTGATCATGAGTGCTGTGAGACGCGGGGAATACGTTTTCAAACAGGATATGAAATCTCTATCGCTCCAGATTTTAAGAATAGGAGAATTCTGTTCAGAGTAAGTTGAAAAGCCTGGAAGCTGACGGGTGTGTGCAGTTAGCTCTGTGCCCGCCCCAGCCAGGCTGAGCTGCGGTGCTGGCAACCTTGCAGCTGACTCTGGCCTTGTTCTTCCTGTTCATCCTCCCCTCCGACTCTACTACTGTGCAGTCTGCTTACTACAAGATAATTTGTTTTATTCTCATTATTTAAAAAAAAAAAAGAATATAAGTACCACCACCTAAGTTTCCATTCCCAAAGAAAATCTGCAGTCTGGAAGGTATCGCTTTCTGGTGATACCAAGATGAAAACAGAAAACAGGAAGTACATAAGCCGTCCGTCTGTTCCTCTCTTGAGTCCTCACCAAACCCTTAACCACGTTGGGAGCATCATAAAATACTTTTTAAAAATCTGTTAGCTGTTTTTTACACTCTTTACCAATTTCTTTATTCTGCCCTCTTCCCCAGATCTAAGTGATTGAATTTTTGTCTTGCTATTTAAAACATGTATATATGTGCATGTATGTCCATATATTTATATTTCTTCAATGAGTTTATTTTTACATCATTATACACTGTGGCTTGGGGCCATGTGATAGATTTCAAAAATGACTCGAATTTTCTCCCTCCTTGCATCAACGCCCCCTTGAGGTGTGTAACTCAAAGAGCCCTCCCATGCTCAGTCCGGGCTCAGCCTGGACTGGCTCTGATTTTTAAGATATCAGCAAAAGCAGAGGCCTTACAAGTGTTTGGGCCCTGGCGCTTGTTTCCTCTTGCTGCTTTCTTTGAATCCTGGGAGCACGTGGGAAGAAGCTCAGGCAGCCTGGGGAAGAATGAGAGGCCCACGCAGAGATAAGCAGGGAAGAGCCACTCCACTCAGGGTACCCTTTGATCAACTCACCCGCCAACTGTCTGACGTGAACTTGAGTCCAGCCCTAATCATCCAGACTCTAGCCTACTCATCCACTGACTCCAGTCGTGACAGCCCAACAGAGATTAACCAGCTCAAGTTAGCCTGGATCAAAATAACCACCCACTGAGCCACAGAATTAGGAACAAAATACATGGCTATTTTAAGCTACTAGATTTTGAATGTTTTATTACACAGCTATAGAAAACTGGTTAGTCTACAAACTTACAAATGGCAGGATTTGTTTCTCGTCTCTTTTCTTTTTACTTTGCCTTGGCAATTACTGTCATAAATTTTCTTGTCCAAGCTTTTGCACTTGAATTATAATAAAAATATGTTTGCATGTGTATTTTTTTAGATATAAAATTTGTTTATATTCAATGAAACTAATACATATTAAATTATACATAAATTTTCTTCATCTGTGTAAGCCTGAACTTAATTTTTCATCTTCCATTAATGGACTTTAGTGGTTACTTCTGACATTAAAGTCTAGTATCTATAATGATTCTTGTACATGTCTCCTTATGCACATGTGGAAGAATTAGCTAGAAATAGTTATTGACTTATTTAGTATGCACTTTCTCAATTTTACTAGAAACTGCCAATTATCCGAAGTATTATTAAATACTTTGTGAACTTCTTTTCTGTTTCACCCCTTGTTTAAGAAATCTTTCCTATACCACCTTTGTAAGATATTTATCTAAATGTTCTTTTAATAACTTCATGGCTTTTCATTAAACCATGTGGAATTGAATATTGGGTAGAGTGAAGAAGGTATCATATATTATTCCATATGGAAAGAAAATTGTTAGTATGCAGTTTTAAACCATTTCTCCTTTCCATATTGACTTTAAAAAACTATTAAATAATAAGGCTTTGTAAAATGCTTGGGTCAGTGTCTAGGTCTTCTATTCTGTTGATTTCTTTTTTTCATCTCTTCTTGCACCAGTACCACACTTTTTAATCACAATGACTATAAAGTAAATTTTGATAAACTTCATCTCTTTCTCTTATTTCAGCATATTATGGGGGTACAAATGCTAAGGTTACGTATATTGCCCTTGCCCCCCTCCACCCTCGAGTCAGAGCTTCAAGTGTGACCATGACCCAGACGGTGCTCGTCACACTCATCATGTATGTGTATACCCATCCCCTCCTCCCCCTCCCGTCTGCCTGACACCTGATAAATGTTATTCCTGTGTGTCCACTTAGGTGTTGATCAGTGAAACCAATTTGCTGGTGAGTGCATGTGGTGCTTGTTTTTCCATTCTTGGGATATGTCACTTAGTAGAATGGGTTCCAGCTCTATCCAGGAAAATACAAGAGGTGCTAGATCACCATTGTTTCTGATAGCTGAATAGTCCTCCATGGTATACACATTTGAGTGCAGATGTCTTTTTTATAGAGTGTCTTTTGTTCTTTTGAGTAGATACCCAGTAGTGGGATTGCTGGATCAAATGGTAGCTCTATTTGTATCGCTTTAAGGTTATTGCTCCATATTGCTTTTCACAGAGGTTGCACTAGTTTGCAGTCCCACCAGCAGTGTAGGAGGGTTCCTATCTCTCTGCATCCACACCAACATTTATTGTTTTGGGACTTTGTAAAGACCATTCTCACTGGAGATAAGTGATATCTCATTGCTGTTTTGATTTGCATTTCCCTGATGATTCGAGATGTTGAGCATTTTTCCATGTTTGTTGGCCATTATTCTATCTTCTTTTGAAAAGTTTCTGTTCCTGTCCTTTGTCCACTTTTTGATAGGGTTGTTTGATTTTTTCTTGCTGATTTTCCTGAGTTCTAAATAGATTCTAGTTATCAGCTCCTTATCAGATGTGTAGCATGTGAAAATTTTCTCCCATTCCGTAGGTTGTCTGTTTGCTCTTGTGACAGTTTCTTTGGCTGTGCAGAAGCTTTTTAGTTTGATCAGGTCCCATTTATTTATTTTTGTTGTTGCTGTGATTGCCTTTGG
>CAUYRT010052430.1:0-14255 GCA_963574885.1 Lepilemur ruficaudatus | reverse complement strand
GACAGAGTCTCACTCTGTTGCCCAGGCTAGAGTGCCGTGGCATCAGCCTAGCTCACAGCAACCTCAAACTCCTGGGCTCAGGCGATCCTCCTGCCTCAGCCTCCCGAGTAGCTGGGACTACAGGCATGCGCCACCATGCCCGGCTAATTTTTTCTGTATATATTTTTAGCTGTCGAATTAATTTCTTTCTATTTTTAGTAGCGACGGAGTCTCGCTCTTGCTCAGGCTGGTTTCGAACTCCTGACCTTGAGCGATCCACCCGCCTCAGCCTCCCAAAGTGCTAGGATTACAGGCGTGAGCCACCACGCCTGGCATTCTTTTGCATGTTGATATCCAGTAGTCCCAGTACCATTTGTTGAAAAGCTTGTTCTTTCTCCATTGAATTGTCTTAGCATCTTGTAGGAAATCAATAGACCACAAATGTAAGGGTTTATTACTGGAATCTCAGTCCTATTCCATTGACCTGTATGCTTGTCCTTATGCCAATAAAACGCTGTCTTTGTTACTGTAACTTTTCAGTAAATTTTGAAATCAGGAAGTATGAGTCCTCAAATTTCATTCTTTTTTTATTCATGTTTTTTTTTTGTTGTTGTTGTTGTTACTGAGTCCATTTTACGCTATACAAATTGTAGAATTGTTAGAAACGCCGAGGGTGGAACGCAGGAGGCTGAGATGAAGGAAAAGAAAGTTTATTTTAACATCTGCGTACAGATGGGCAAGGCCAAGATGATGTCAGCCCCGAAATGGTGGGTGTCTAGGGCTTTTATAGTCAGATTTGGGTGGGCTCTCAAAGGGGGTGGGGCCATTTAAAGGGGACGTTCCCATGGAACCTCCCACCAGCCTCTGGGTTCAGCCTAACAAGAATCAGCTTATCAATTTCTGCAAAAAGAAAAGTAGCTGGGATTTTAATAGAGATTGCTCTCAGTCTGTAGATCAGCTTGGGGAGTATTGTCTTCAAAAGATTAAGTCTCTGATTGATGAATACAGGATAGGATGTCTTTCATTTATTTAGCCTTCCTTTAATTTCTTTCAACAATGTTTTATAGTTTTCAATGTACACATCTTGTACTTCTTTTGTTACATTTATGTTATTCTTTTTTATTCTATTGCAAATAGAATTCTTAATTTCCCTATTGTTCACTGCCAGTGTATAGAAATAAAACTGTGTTGATCTTGTATCCTGAAACCTTGCTGAATTTGTTTATTAGCTCTCACATTTTTTGTAGTTTTTTTAAAGAATTTTGTACATACAAGTTCATGTCATCTGTGAAGAGAAATTATTTCTTTCTTTCTTACTTCATCCAGATGTCTTTTTTTTCCTTGCCTAATTGCTCAGGCTAGAACCTCCAATACAATGATGACTATGGGAGAAAGCTTTCAGCCCTTATTATTTCAGCATAATGTTAGTTGTGAGTTTTTTATAGGTACCCTTTATCAGGTTGAATAAGTTCCCTTCTATTCCTAGTTTGCTGAGTGTTTCTGTCGTGACAGGCTGTTGGATTTTGTCAAACGCTTTTTCTGCATCTATTGAGATGATCATGTGGGGTTTGTACTTTATTTTATTGATATGGTATATTACATTGATTGATTTTCATATGTTGAATGAACCTTGCATTCCTGGTATAAATATCACTTGGTCATGGTGTATAACCCTTGGTACATGTTACTAGATTCAGTTTACTAGTATTTTGTCAAGGATTTTTGTGTGTATAGTCATAGAATTATAATTATTAGCCTGTAGTTTTCTTGTGATATTTTTGTCTGGTTTTGGTAGATGGTAATGCTGGCCTCATGAAATGAGCTATATAGTGTTCCCTCCCCTTCCACTTCTTAGAAGAGTTTATCAAGGATTGATATTAATTCTTTTTAAATGTTTGGTGGAATTCACTAGTGAAATAATTTGGTCCTGGGCTCTTCATGGGAAGTTTTAAAATGACTAAGTCAATCTCTTTATTTGTTATAGATCTATTTAGATTTCTATTTATTCTGAGTCTGTGTCAATAGTGTGTGTCTCTCTAGTAATTTGTCCATTTCATCCAAGTTATCTAGCTTTTTTGGCATACAATTGTTTATAGTATTCCCTTATAATCCTTTTTATTTTTGTAATGTCATTAGAGTGGTTCCCCTTTAATTCCTGATTTTCATAATTTGAGTCTTCTCTCTCTCTCTCTCTCTCTCTCTCTCTCTCTCTCTCTCTCTCTCTCTCTCTCTTTCTCTCTCTCTTTTGAAACAGGGTCTCGCTCTGTTGCCCAGGCTGGAGTGCAGTACTGTCATCCTAGTTCACTGCAACCTCCAACACCTGGGCTCAAGCAATTCTTCTGCCTTAGTTAGCCTCCCAAGTAGCTGGGACTACAGGTGCCCCACCACACCCAGCTAATTTTTAAATTTTTAATAGAGATGGGGTCTTCCAATGTTGCTCAGGCTGGTCTTGAACTCCTGGCTTCACGCCATCCTTCTGTCTTTTCCTCCCAAAGTGCTAGGATTATAGGCATGAGCCACCACATTTGGCCTGAGTCTTCTTTTTTTTTGATAAGTCTAGCTAAAGGTTTGTCAATTTTGTTAATATTTTTCAAAGTATCAGCTTTTAGTTTTGTTGGTTTTCTTTATTGTTTTTTTCTTATCTCTATTTCACTTATCTGCTGTAATCCTTATTTCCCTCCTTCTGCTTGATTTGGTTTTAGATTGCTCTACTTTTTCTAGTTTCTTAAGGTGAAAAGTTAAGTTATTGATTTGAGGTATTTCTTCTCTTTTAATATAGGCACTGACAGTAATACATTTCTGTCCTTAATTTAGCTCATCTCATACATTTTGGTATGTTGTGGTTTTATTTTCATTCATCTCAAATTATTTTCTAGTTTATCTTGTGATTTTTTTTTTTTTGTCTGACACATTGGTTACTTAGGAATGTGTTGTTAACATACATATTTGTAAATTTCCCAAACGTCCTCCTGTTGTTGATTTCAAATTTAATTCCATTGTAATCAGATAATATACCAGTGGTGATTTCAATACTTCCAGATTATTGAGACTTTTTTCATTACCTAAAATGATCTATCCTTGAAAGTGGTCCACATGTGCTTGAGGAAAATATGCATTCTGCTGTTGTTGGATGAAGTGCTCTATAAATATGTGTTAGGTCTACTTGGTTTATAGTGTTGTTATAGCCTTCTGCATCATTACTGATTTTCTGCCATTATTGAAAATGTAGTATTGAAGTCTCTATTATTGTTGAATTGTGTATTTCTCCTTTGAATTCTGTAAGCTTTTGCTTTACGTATTTTTGGGCTCCATTGTTAGGTGCATATATGTTTAAAATTGTTACGTATTCCTGATGTATTGACCCTTTTCTCATTATAAAATGTCCTTTATTATCTCTCATAACTTTTTTTGTCTTAAAATCTAATTTGACTAATATTTGTATAGCCACTTCAGCTCTCTTATGGTTGTTATTTGCATGGTATATACTTTTCCATGCATTTACTGTCAACTTATTTGTATTTTTGAATCTAAAGTGTGTCTCCTGTGGACAACATAAAGTTGGATCTTTTTTTTTGTTCAGTCTGACAATCTCTGCCCTTCGATTGGACTGTTAATGCATTCACAAGTAATATTCATATGGTTGGATGTACATCTACCATTTTCCTTTTGATTTTCTATTATGTCTCATGTTTTTCTGTTTCTCTGTTCCTCATTTACATTCCTCTGTATCACATGGATGTTTTATAGTGAACCATTTTAATTCCTTTCATGATTTTTAACAATATATTTTTAGTTATTTTCTTGGTGGTTAATTTTGGGCTTATAATATATATTTTAACTCATCAGAATCTACTTCAGAGATATTTGGGTTTTTTTTAACTATTGCTTTTTAATAATAATAATCACCTCCTACATGTACACAGTGCTTTGCAGTTTATAAATTGCTTTCATATCCATTATCTCATGTTATCCTTACAACAGCAATGTGAAGTAGGCAGGTGATAGATTTCTATTCTCATTTTATAGATGAGAAAACAGAATCAGTGAGGTGAAGTTAGTGCCCAAAGCCACACAGCTAGATGATAGCAGAATCAGAACTACAACTCAGGCAACATTTATTCATTCATATATTAATTCATTCTGTCAAACATATTTGTTGAATACCTACTATGGAAATTAGCATGGGAAGGAGGACGCCCCAGTAATGTCCAGAACGTTCATTCATTCCAATTGTATTGAGCAGCTGCTTTGTACCATTGAGAAAGTAAGAAGTGACGCTAGGGATCCAGGTAGGCACTGATACACACCTGAATGAATGTAGTGGCAGCAATGATGAAAAAAGGTCATATAACATCTTAGAGCTTGAATACCTCTGACTCATACTTTAAATTTTCACTCTTCTCCAGACTGGCTTATTCTCATTTTTTCCTTTTTCTTTTCCTCCCCAAATTTGGGTAAGGCCTAGCCTGGCCTTGATCTGGATGGATAGTGTCCAGGCCAGGTCTGTTAGCTTGAGGTCAGTGGGCTTCCTATCTAAAGCCCTCTTGTTACAATGCAGCCGAAAGGGGAAAGACGTCTTCAGCAACTTTCTGTATGCCAACAACTCTCCAGGTTTTACCAGCTAATGAACACACTCCTTCACTAGGTTTTAGAGGCCCAGTAGGATGAAACTTCAGCCTATCTTTCCAGCTTCATTTTCCTACCATTCCTCTGTTCTCCAATCACACCGGGCTAGCTATCCTTCCTAAAATGTACTCTCCTTTTTCCCAACTCTTTCCCTTATTGAAGCTGTTCTATTTTTCCTATCTGTGCCTGGTCATTTCTTACCCATTCAAAAATCCTACTTTCCACCACCCCCCCAGATTCCTCTGGTTCCCTCAGTTTTAGTAGAGGAGAGAAAGCATAAATCCCAGAATGCAAGGGCACAGGTTTGAATCCTGTCTGTGCTACTAACTTGTTCCCTAATCTAAAATGAAAAGAATAATCTTACAAGACCCCAGTGGGTATTAAATGATAAACACAAGTTAAAGAATTCCAAAAACTGTAAAGCAATATGTTAATAATAGCTACAACAGCAAATCACAGTATAACATTTTTATTTGTATGTTTCTTCCAATTATACAACAAGACATCTTGCCGTGTATTGTTCTTGTTTGTACGTGTTTCATCTTCCTAAGAAAACACTGGCCTCCTTGAGGAGGATCACATCCTAATCATGTTGTATCTTCCAAAGTACAAGGCATAAAGCCTTGCATATGGAAGTTACTGGTAAATGTTTATTGGATTAGTAAATACATTAATGATGTGAGATACAGTGAATGTTTATGGGTTTCTGTTGTTGTTGCTTTTCTGATTTGCTTTGTTTTTGTGTTTTGGTTGCTCGGCATCTGCAACTTCTTCCTCTCTGTGAGTCTTAATGGGAGAGAGGGTCTCATGTTCCATGGAAGTCAAAGGTACCTAAAGTTTTCCTTTTTCCCCCTTGCAGCTAAGGCAAAGGCAACATAATCTAGGCTTAGTCACCTGGATGCTCCCACTCAGGACTTTGAATCTTGAGCAGATTATGTAAAGACACAGGGGACAAAGGAGAATTCATTTAATATGGCAGCAGACACTGGTGATGAAGGTAGTGCTTCCAGCTGGGGTACCTTTAAATAGACCATTCATGTGGTGTGACTGGCTGGGATACCTAGTTCTATTTTTCTGAACTTGATTATACGGCCTTCCCATCAACCCTGAGGATTACGTAATAACCTTTCAGTATATTTATTTCCCCCTTAAGTTGGCAGAGTTGATTTCTGTTGCTTGCAACCAAGTAATCTTGGCATTCTTTAGGGGTAAGGAGTTGAGAAGAAAGAAAAAGCAGGGGTCTTTCACTTTTTTCTTTGTAAACTTTCTCTTTTTTTTTTTTTTTTTTGAGACAGAGTCTCACTCTGTTGCCCGGGCTACAGTGCCGTGGCATCAGCCTAGCTCACAGCAACCTCAAACCCCTGGGCTCAAGTGATCCTTCTGCCTCAGCCTCCCAAGTAGCTGGGACTAGAGGCACGCGCCACCATGCCCGGCTAATTTTTTCTATGTCTTTTAGTTGGCCAATTAATTTCTTTCTATTTTTGGTAGAGACGAGATCTCGCTCTTGCTCAGGCTGGTCTCGAACTCCTGAACTCAAACGATCCGTCCGCCTCGGCCTCCCAGAGTGCTAGGGTTACAAGCATGAGCCACCGCACCCGGCCTTGTAAACTTTCTTTAGAAACTTCTGTGTTGTTATTGTTGTTGTATTATTTCTGTCATTTAAAAATACGCTTTTAAAATAAACAACCTAGGCCGGGCGCGGTGGCTCATGCCTGTAATCCGGGCAACAGAGTGAGACTCTGTCTCAAAAAAAAGAAAATAAATAACCTAGAGTAAATGGTAGAAAATAAAATTTGAAAATTAAGTTGGGGCCACATTGTGCATGGCCTTGAATGTCGTTTTGAGGATTCTGAATTTAACTCAATAAATATGGGAAATTAAAAAACAAAACAACGACATGATCTGTGTTTTTTATTGCCATGTCAAAGATGAAATGAAACATGGAGAACTTAGAGACAAGGAGAATACTTAGGAAGAGGCTCTTGCCATCGTGAGTGCCAAAAAAAGATTGAGAAAATTTCTCAATTTTGAAAGAGAGAGAGAGAGACAAATTGGGTTTTCTGGAAGCAGATGCTGAGATAGAGTTTAAGGTACCTGATGTTTACTAGGGGGAGGAAGCAGGATTGAGTTGAGGGAGAAGTCAAAGTGCAATGTAGATCTGACAATGACACGGCCAACCTGGCGGGGAGCTCTGGAGTGAACATCGCCCATCGGAGGTATCCTATAGTTGGCCAAATAGCTGGACTTTTATATCCTGCCTTGCTCAGTCACTGGATAAGGGCAGTCCCAGGATGGGCATGATCTTGTGCAGGGCAGGACTGTTCTCTGAAGCTGAGGCAGACACAGAAAGAACTGAAGCAGCTGGAGGCTATCCGCTGGCTATCCTCCCTATAGCTGAACAGCCAGTCTTTCCTTGGAGGTAGAACTGGGTGTTGTACTCTGTGTCTACCACAAAGAAAGAGGTGAATTATAATATCTTGAACAAAAGCAATGGGATGGAAAGGAGCAAATGGACTCTATAAATATTGTATTTTTCAGGTGGGGATAAAGAAGAGGGAGTAAATAAAGGTTAGCACTCAGGTCTCTCTGTTTATATGATTTGATGGCAATTCTGTTATCCATCAATGGATAGTAAACAACAGAAGAAAGAGAACAGGTTTGGGGAGAAAGATAATAAATTTGATTGCAAGTATGTTGACCTTGAAATGTCTCCAAAGTACTAAGGTAGAGGTGATTTTCAAGAATCAATGCAAATGAGAGGTCTGGAAGTCAGCACTGGAGGTCAGCACCACTATCATATTCACCAACTATACATATATTATCTCATGTTATTTTATTTAATACTCCTGATACCTCTGTGAGGTACGTATTGTTTTTCTTTTACCCTTTTTGTATATTCATTATGCCTTTTGTGAATGATGAGATTGAGATTTGAAGAAAAACTCCTTAAACGTAAGTCTAATGATAAAAGACAAGCTCTTAAAGATAAAATTATATTGCTTCTTCATGGAAACCACCAGACATAGATAGTATTTGAAGCCATGAAGTCAGCATGTCACCTAGAAAGGGTATAGTTTAAAGGGGGACAAAAGGAGCCAAAAAATGGAATTCTAAGGAAGCCAACATTTCCAGAGTGAGTTGAGTAAGATGACATGGTCAAAGGGATTGGAAAAGAGTGGCCAGAACAGTTTAAATACTAGAAGTATGCCAGCCTGAGCGACATAGTGAGACCCCATCTCTATAAAATTTTTTTTTTAAAAAATTAGCTAGGTGTGGTGGTACATGCCTGTAGTTCCAGCTACTCTGGAGGCTGAGGCAGGAAGATTGTTTGAGTCTAGGAGTCTGAGGTTGCAGTGAGTTGTGATGATGCCACTGCACTCCAGCCTGGGTGACAGAGTGAGACCTTGTCTCAAAAAAAAAAAAATTTTTTAGAAGTATGGTGTCTTGGCTGAAAAGAGAGTTCTAGTCCACAAAGTTGCAGATATCATAAAGGATGAGGGTTTGATGATTAGAAGTTACTGGTTATCTTAGAGCAGTTTATGGAAAAGTCAGACTGCAGTGGTCGAAGAGTGAGTAGAAGATGAGGAAGTGGAAGCAAAGGCTATAGGCTACTTTTCCAGAAGTTTTACAAAATAGAGGAAATAATGCCTTACACATAAGTATGAAATTTATTATTATTAATTAATGGATAATTAATAACTCATTACTTCTATATTACTTGGACTTTACACTTCCACCATTTCTCCAGTTACTTCTTTCTACCCCATTATACTGGTGTCCTGTACCAAGTCTGGCACACCTGTAAGCATTGAATGTTGTTTATTTTGGTTGTAGATGACTTCTTTTATTTGGTTATGTGTTTTGAATGCCTCAGGTGATTCTGTCTGTCTTTGGAGGATGGACCACCTGCCCCAACTCCATCATCTGTTTTTCACAAAGACAGATAAGCATTAGCTTCTCAGACCAATTCAGCAGAGCATGCAAATTCTTAGGTCCTTAGCAGATCAAGTACCTTGTCCACCTAGCCTCTCTACCTCCCCTCCCTCAAACCCTTGGTGGGCAGACCTGGGAGAAGAAAGGAGCTGTCACTCCAAACCTTCTGGGATATGGTGTCCCAGCCGGAGAATCTGGCTTCACAGTGAGCTGAAACCTTCCCTTAGCAGCCCCCATCAATCTAGCCCACTCTCAGAGGGGGCTGGAGAGTAATTAACATCGCCGTCCACCCGTGCACAGGAAGATGCCTACAGCCACAGCAGCGATGACGAAACTGCCCACCAGGACGCCCAGGACCAGCGAAGTGTAGGAGCGGCCTGTTTGGCTCCCTGCAGAACACGCGGAGAGTTAGCCCTTAGAATATATCCCCAAGGAGTCGATGATTTGGGACAAATTCCAAAGGATTTCTGCCCCAAAGGAAAGGGTCCAGTTTACCAAGTGACTTAACTGTGTACTCTGTCCCAAACCCCCAGCTGTGGGCTTCTTGTTGCTCAGGGTATCCATCCTTCAGGTCCATCCATTTGTCTGAAACCCACCCCCTCCCCAACAGGCCTGGCCCCAGTCCCATCATACCTTTCATGTTTTTCATGGCCATGTGGTTCTGCACATACTGCACGCAGGTGTCCTGCAGGAATTCCCGCAGTTCATACCGAGTACGATTGTAGGTGTTGAGCTGCTGCAGGGTGTAGGTGACAACTTTGGAGGGTGCCTGGGTGTCTGCCTCCCACAAGGCTGTCTCTGGCCGGAAACTCACAAAGGAGCTCCCATTCACAGCCACTTGGAAGAAGACATGGGCTCTAGAGCTCTCAGGAGGCAGCTCACAGCCCAGGAAGCAGCGGATGGTCAGAGGAACTGTGGATGGGGATTCAGGGTCAGCGGGCTGTGTGGAGAGCGTGCCAGGTGTGGGGGGATGTCCGCCACCGGGAGCAGAGCACGGTAGGGAGCCAGCAGGTGGGAGTCAGTGGCTGTGAGGAGAGGGGAGTCTGGGGAGGAGGGCCTGGGGGCTGTAGGGAGGGGATTGGGGTCAGACAGTTGGAGGCTATGTAAGGAGGGGCAGGGACTATGATGAAGAGAAAGGAGTTGGCGGCTATGAGGGGAGGCGGTGGGGCTTTGAGAGAAGAAATTGGGGTCTTCGAGGGGAAGGAATAGGGGTTGTGAGGGGAGCTGTGAGCAAAGTCGCCGGCTGTTGCGAGGAGCGGTGGCTGGGGGGTTGAGGGTAAAGTATGGGCAAGGAAGGACGCGGTGGGCGGGGGCGTGTCTATTAAGGAGAGGAGCTGGAGTACTGTGAGGCCACCGGTGGGGAATCTTCAGTGAACCTTCGGGGGGTCAGGGTGAGTCAGGGCCAGAGCCTCCCGACAGGATCAGCCCCAGGAGGTTATACCAGCAGGAAGAGAGAAACTAGGACACCCACTTCCCTCCAGCTCCCACCCAGCAATCTTCAAGGGCCCAGGCGCTCATGAGTCACGCCCACCGGGCCACGCCCACCCACAACGACCCACGCCCGCCCCGTTCCCGCGCAGGGCACGCCCCCGCCAGGGCACGCCCCCCTCCAGCCCCGCCCCGGCCGGGCCCACTCACAGGCCAAGCGCCGCTCCTGGTGCACCAGCCGCACGAGCCCGTGGAACTGGAGCAGGTATAATTTCAGGCTGCTCTCCGTGCGCGCCCAGTTCTCGGGCTCCTGCAAGGGCTGCAGCTGGAGGATCGTGGCGTTGGTGTTGGGGCCTTCCAGCACGTGTGTCAGACGCCCCCCCAGCGACGCGTTGCCTTGGTACCACACGTGATAGGGGTCGCGGAAGTAGGAGATCTGGAGCATGTGGAAGCTCTGCGGGCCTGGGGGCAGAGTCGGCGTCAGCGTGGGCCGGCGTGGGGGCGGGCGGCGGGCAGCGGGAGATAATAACCCCCTACCCAGAGGCTGGCCGCCCACCTTCTGGACCCTTCGTAAACTATAAAATGCCCTCCCGAGGCTCTCCTCATCTGACGCTCATAGTCCCGCCTGGAGGGCAGGACAGAGATAATTATCTCCGTTTTACAGGTGGGGAAACTGAGGCCTGCAGTGGAAGAGACACTCCTGTCTGCCTCCTTTCTCACCCTCAACTCACCCTCCCCCCCCTTTCCAGTTGGTCAACAAATCCTGACCCACAATAAAATCCCAATTCCATCTCCTGTTCTCTCTCTCCTCTGCCACTACTCTAGTTCAGGTCTCATCACTTCTTACCCGGACTGGGGCAGCAACTTCCTGCCTCATCCCCCTGCCCTCATTTCTCAGTTTCATCCCTTCTAATCTGACCTTCACCTAACCCATGGACAAAATCATGTCCTGCTACTTAAATTCCTCCAGTGACATACCACTCCCTTCATCACTTAAAAATAATATTAGCTAATATCCATTAAGTGCTTATTACGATCTAGGCAACGTGCTTTACACACATTATTAACTTATTTGTGTCTTCCTTCCAATAATGCAGTGGCTACTATTATTAACCCCAGTGTACATGGGAAACTGAAGCTAAGATGGCATGGCAGAGCCAAGATTTTAATGCAGGGAGTTGAGCCCAGCACTCAGCCTCTCTGCTACACTGCCTTGCCACAGGATATCTGTCCACACAGGATCAAGTCCAGAGTGTTTAGCCTGGCATTCAAGGCTGCTGGTGACCTGGCCCCGGCTACTTTCTCTGCCCTCTTCTCTGTGCTTAGATGTATCAAATTTGTTGGCATTCCTCATGCTGCCTTTGGCTGACATGTGAATAGCATGTCAAGGTTGCTCTGCCTCCCTTTTTTTGCCTAGCAAGTTTCTATTCACACTTTAAGACCCAGCTCAGTTGCCCTCTTCTTGGAGAAGTTTTCCTGATGCCTCTCCTCTTTACCCTCCCAGACACAGTGGGTCTGTTTCAGTGATCCCCAAACCATGTGTTAGCATGCATCTCACCGGATTCTGTACTAAGTGACAGTCTCCAACACCCACAAGCTACACTGAACTCCTCCAGGCTGTGGAACCATGTCTGGTTACCTCTGCCTCCTACACCCAGAAAAGGGCCTGCACAAAGCTGGTGCCCAGAGAACATTTGAATGAGTCTGGGATTGTAGATCTGTGTGTGTACGTAGCTTGTCTGTGCCTGCATTTGAGAAGCTGTGCTTTGTATCTGCAGGTATGAATAAGTATATCTATATGGGGAACCCTAGACATGGTCCTTAGCTGTTCTGTGACCCAATTTCTTCCTGTGTAAAATGGAGATAATATTACCCACCTTTCAGGGTCTTGTGGAAGTTAAATGAGTCAATACATGTATTAACCATAGTAAACACTCATTGAACACTGGTTATTTGCTCCTTTTCGGAGGGCCAGACTGAAGCTATAGGGGTTGTGGGAGAGGGGAGAGGAGGCCCCTGTGCAGTTATAATGCAGGGTAGTAACTCCCCTTTTCCGCTTAAATGGGGCTACTTCAGGCAGCCTGATCAGTCACCTGGTGAGTTCTATTGGGCACGGTTTCTCTTTCCCTACCTGGCCAGCTGCTTCCCTCTGCGTCCCCTCTCTCAGCCCCACTCATTCCCCAAGTTTCCGTCAGTTCTCCCCGCACTTTCCCGTTCCCTCCATCTCTTTTCTCATCTCGGAGCCTCTTCCCCTCTTCCCCAGACTGACCCCTATGCATCCCCCTCAGCCCTCGTCCAGGGCTTCATTCCTTTCTCCCCTCTCCTGAGGCTGACTCCCTCACCATCTCTGCTGGTTTCTTTCCCATTTTCCCAGTCGTTCTGTTTCCCCCAGCCTCCTTCATCTTCTCCTCCCCGGGGCTTAAATATACCTCCTCACCTTGACTTTGGAACACAGACCAGTCCCCAGGACCTTCCCTGTCTGACCCGTGGAGAGATTCAGCCAGCTGCAGACACAGACGCCATGGGATAAGCTCTCCTCTTGCCATGTACCCAAATAGACTGAGATTGCCCAGAACCACCACGAGGCAGGAGACGTGTCACAGACTTACCATCTGAGGCTTCCTGGCTACAAAGGACCCAGCTGGGCAGGAGCAGTAGCGGCAGCAAAGTCGTCAACATCCTGAGGCTGAGGGACCTGGGCTCCTGGCTCAGGCAGGCTCTGGGCTCCATGAGCTGCAGCTGGGGGAAAAGATAAGTGAGGACCATCTGGGAGGGACAGAGGCTGAGCAGAGGAGGATGGAAGGAGGCCAAGGGATCAAGGGATGGGAGGAGGAAGAGGGTGTCAGGCTTATAAAATAGTGTTATTCCTACTCTGCCTCATTTCCTACTAGGGGGCCGGCCTCCCTCCTGCCCTCCCTCTGCCCCGCCCTGCATGGCGCTCTCCCGCCCAGACCTGCCTTTTCCCTTCTCCCTGGGCTGCTTCCGAGGAAGGAGGAACCACAGACGGAAAGCTGGGAGAAGGGTGGCCAAGCTGAGTCAGGGGGTGGGGCATGTGCTTTTAACTTAGAATACACTCCAGGGTGTAAGATCAGCAGGTTACTGACGGGGAAATTGAGGCCCAGAGAAGTGAAGGGACTTGCCCAAAGTTTATACATCATGGTGGTGACAAATCTGGGATTAGAATTTAGTTTTCCAACATAATGGTTACATTTTACCAGAATTTTAAGTAAATAGCAATTACACAATCAGGGATCTTGCTCTCAGAAATACTCATAAAATGAGTATAAAGCAGCTCACTGTAATATTGTTTTTCATAGAGAATTGTGAAAAATCTATATTAATCTCAGTAGAGGACTAGTTACATAAAGCAATATTTTTCAAACTGAGGTTATAATCTATTAGTAGACATGAAAATCATGTTAAAGGTCATGGTTAGCACTTTTTAAAAATGAAATAGAACAGAATCAAAAATTTCAGTGCATCATACTTAAGTAAGGGTGAACATTATTTTGTGAAGTATTTGTTCAGTTGTGTATGTGTATATTTTGGTTTTGTGTGTGTATGTTTCTCTGATGGATTTTGGATAGCAATGTAAAACGTATTTCTTTTGAAATTTTTAATTATTATGGATACCTAATGATTGTACATAAAATGTATTTCTTACTTGAGGAAGCAAGTAGAAAAGTTTGAAAATTTAAAAATTTCCCCCACACTATGATAATCCATGCTATGGAATGCTACGCAGTAGTTTAAAGAAATATATACCTTCCGCTGCCCAATCCCCACTTTATTTTCATCATATTTTTAGCACTATCTGAAATTATATTATTTATTTACGGGTTTATTGACATGTTTGAATGTCTCACCAGAACGTAAGCTCCCTGAGGATAGAGGCTGTCCATCTTGTTCAAAATTATGCCCAGAATTGTGCACATCATATAATAAATATCAGTGACATGAATGACTGAATGAGATAGTTACGATGTGCATAGATCTCTAAGAGTAAGTTGCAGAGCGTTATGTACAGTTTAAAACTGTTTATGTGTCAACAACACACACAACAACTAAACAACCTGATTCTTTTTTTTTTTTTTTTTTTTGAGACAGAGTCTCACTCTGTTGCCCCGGCTAGAGTGAATGCCGTGGCGTCAGCCTAGCTCACAGCGACCTCAAACTCCTGGGCTCAGGTGATCCTCTTGCCTCAGCCTCCCGAGTAGCTGGGACTACAGGCATGCGCCACCATGCCCGGCTAATTTTTTCTATATATTTTTAGTTGTCCAATTAATTTC